>JAXCGZ010011494.1:47500-118718 GCA_037179515.1 Halocaridina rubra
AAATATAACTCCGTTATTTTACTTTAGAGAACTTCATAAAATTTATGTTTTTCACCATATAATGACTGGTCGGTTTTACGTCACGGATTCCATTTTTTATTACGGGCAAGAAAGATGCCTTCTTGCAAAGGACTTCACCATATAATACATTTGTTTAAATCAAATCAGACTTAATATATTTGCACAAGAAATTATGGAACTGAGACAATGAATTAGGAAAATATTTAGAATTAATTTCTTCCTTATTTTTCTGCAAAGTAAGTAATGTAATTGCTGAGTCAGCTGCAAAAGAAAACAACATTCTTAGACAAACAAAGAAATAAGACAATTTTATTGAGCACTTGAAGAAAATTATTATCTTGTATCGCATGCACTCAAGGTAACGATCACACCTGCCAAAACCAAAATCCTTCGCAAGAAGGCACCGTACAAGCCCTTAGTAGAAAAGGGAGTCCGTGACGTAAAATCGATCACATTATCATGTGCATAACACAAATATACTGCCGCGGTGGGCCAGTGGTAGGAGCTCTCGAGTTGGGAAGTGAGGAGACTGGCCAACGCACGTTTGATCTCGCACGTGGTGTTAGGCAGGGTATGCATCCTTCATCCCCCAGCCTCAACCTGTGTTTTTACCCCCATTTGAATGAAGACTAAGTGTGGCCTAATTAGGTGAAAAAAAATCACTTGTTTTCTGAGCCTATGTTAGATAAAAATACTTATCGTCATGGCCATAAATTTACAGTCCTCAAGGTCAGACATTCAAAGTCCTCGCGGCCAAATATTATCAATACACAGAAGTCAAATATTAGGTCCTAATGACCAAATATTTACAGTCCTCAAGGTCAAATATTCAAAGTCCTTTTGGCGAAATATTATCAAAACTCAAAGTCAAATATTCGCTCCTCATGGCCAAATATATACAGCCCTCAAGGTCACATATTTAAAGTCCTTTTGACCAAATATTTGCAATTCTCCAAGTCAAATATTCACAGTACTCATAGCTAAATACTTACAGTTCACAGGGTCAATTATTTAAAGTTCTTGAGGCCAAATATTTACAAAGCTCAAGGTCAAATATTCAAAGTCCTTATGGCCAAATATCTACAATTCTTAAGGTCAAATATTCACAATCTTCGTGGTCAAACAATTATATAAATACATTTAATATCCAAAAGAATTTTCCAATTTTAATTCAATCACATTGTCAAAAATGAGTTTTATGTCTATATAAACGCCCGCTCTCATGCCGGATTAGGTAAAGATTAGCGACCGCAGAATATTAAATAACCCTGTATATTATTAGGTTGGGTCAGGCTAGGTTAGGTTAATGCATAACCTATCCTAACTTAACTAACCAAACCTAATAAGTAACGGAGTTATTTAAAGTTCTGGGGTTATCAATCTTTACCTGATCCATCGCGCCTTGATGGGTCCTCCATGACCCGTTCCACCCATCCGTGGGTGGAGAATCTAAAAAAAAAAAAAAATCGCGCCTTACCCCCAAGGCGCACCTACTTCCACTAATGGATTACTATTTCGACCTATATAAAATTATTTATACGAATCGCGATAGATGTACATAATAATAACTTAGCCGATAATACTGTTAAGCTTTTTATTCGCTGTCAGAGAATAATATTTGTACTGCAGCATAATGTCTAAAGCAGACGGTATCTCTTTTGTATAATATATGAAACGCGAGTTAACAAATTAGGCCTAAGAATGTTTCATATAATTTGTCTTTTATAATATTCTTACTTATATAAATATGTCCTAGCCATGTTTCTTACATACCCAAACAAACATTAATTACGTAACTTATGAGAGGCCTGAGCTTGAATACACAGCCACCTTGAAAAAAAAATATATAAACATATTGTAGAAAGTTCAAATATTTTGCTAACAAATTGATAAAAGAGATACGTAAACTCAGTTATAAGGAACGACTGAGGTAGTTAGATTTACCACCACTTGACGCTAAAAGAAAGAGGGGACTTAGCATAAGTTTATGACATGGACATACTTTGATATGGGTGGCTCTAGAATTAGAGGATTCAGCTTGAAGTTTCATGAGAACACTTCTTTGTAGGATGTCAGAAACTACTTCGAATACGCTAATAGAAGATATAGTAAATGCTAAAATCATTCATAGTTTTAGAAAAACATAATTTAAGTGGTTCTTTCCCATTAGCAAAATTAGGTAAATTAGGTAAATGCACATGTAAACTTTCTGAGGGCCAAAGTAGCTCAGAGGTTGAGTACCCGAGTATGAAAGCGACCGACGCGGGTTCGAGTCAATAGCGGGGCGTTAGGATAGGCGTCCAGCCTTAACACCCCAGCTCCAATATGTCATAGTACACCCTGCCTTAATCTCCCGGCTCCAACATTTCTGTGTCCACCTCTATTCGAATGGGGGTTCATTATGGCTTAAAAAGGTGCCTTCTTTATTGACATAATTTCTGAATGCTAATTATTTCATGTGTGTTGATCTGTCTGTAATTTTACAGCACATCAATATTGCCGATGAAAGAGAAATATCAATAATTGCAATTACGCCACAAGTTATGCAAATTATAACGAAAGGTTAAAGTTATTAGTCAAATTAACTGGTACAGTTAGTATGATTGCCTTTTTACACATCAAAGATATTTTGTTTGGATCATTGTTATCACTGATCTATAAACTTTAAGTGTCTTGAAGCAAGCGAGAAAAGACAAATACCGTAAAATCACACACACTACTCTCTCTCTCTCTCTCTCTCTCTCTCTCTCTCTATATATATATATATATATATATATATATATATATATATATATATATATATATATATATATATATATATATATATATATATATATATATATGAAACAGTAGCATATGCGTTAATGAGAAAAAAAAGCTTATCTTAACAAGGATTCAAAACTATGGCACACGAACATTCCATTACTGTACACTGATAGTTACGAAACCTACCACTAAAGATCTGGAAAAAATTGTGGACACTTTACTACTAACGACTTTAATAAATGTGTCGGCTCAGTTTATACTAGCTTCCTAACCTCGCTCTTGGCTGTGTATGCGTTTTATTCATCTTGTACGCGTACACTATTCAAATATGCACATTAATTCATGTGCTTATAAAAAAAATACTGACCATGGTCAGTATTTCCATTTATAGTACATCGACACCATACAATGTAATGATGTCCAACCTACAGCATGCTAACACTCCTCCACTGATCAGGAGTGGTTACCAACCGCACCACTGAAAGTTTTAAAAAAGGTTGAAAAAAAATCCTTTATTTAATAGTAAGAACAGAAATTGGACCCAATATTCTGATATGTCTGTAGTACACATTGCAGAATTAAAGATGAAGACTAAAACTAATGAAATTTGTACGAAAGAAATATACTGACGCTATTTCATTGTGTCATACAGGCGGTATTTCGTGACAAAAGCCTTTCTGAGTCATTAGTATTTCCCAAACATGAGCTATCGTTGTCCTGGCGACAGTGCAACAGAAAATCAAGGTCTCAGTTTCGCGAATCAATTATTCTTGCATTCACTAAGTATATAATCTATGCTTTTAACTTAAAAGAAGAGACCAGCTTAATACATACGAGTAAAACCTTCTATTTGATATTGCATTCTGAAAGATAAGATGAAACGAGAATAATACACGGGTGGCGAAAAATAAAATTATCTTAGATTGGACATAGAAGCCGGATTTATACTTTATTAGAATAGTAAAATATGGAAGAAAATTTATTTATGAAGGAAAATTTGATGGGTGTCAAATATATATATATATATATATATATATATATATATATATATATATATATATATATATATATATATATATATATATATATATATATATATATATATATATATATATAAACACAAGAAGGTCTCTTTAATAAAGATATAAAAATTTGATTTATGGAAAAAAATAAATAGCTGTTTACGAGACATACCTATCTGGTTTGTAAATTAACATGTGCTCTTCGCTTCAAAAAATGTGCATATGTTTAAAAGGAAAATACTGTTGAATCTTTACTTAATAGAATATCTCTATTTTAAGCCATCCTAAGGTAACCTAACCCTATTTCACCTTTACCAATAATTAATCAAGTGTAATTAGAGTCTTAATCCAAATGGAGAAAAATGATTAGGTAATGTTAGGTTAGGTAAGGTAAGGTAAGGTTAGGTTAGGTTAGGTTAGGTTAGGTTAGGTTAGGTTAGGTTAGGTTAGTTTAAGAGTTAGATCAGATTCAATATGGGATAATAAAAATTATGGCATAAAAACAAAACAAAATAATAATAATAATTCTTAAGACCATACGATGAAGGAAAAAATATTTGTTTATTTCCTAATACAAGAAAAACTATAATCTGCTAAAAGAAAAATAATAATAATAATAATAATAAAAAAAATCTGAAAACCTAAAAAATAGAAATAGACAAAAATTTCTCAAAAGATCTTAACGGTAAGTTACGGGCATACGGCTCTCTCCCATTAACACAATTAGGTATATACAATTTAGGGAAACACACACACACACACACAGAGGATATTACAGGCATAGGGCTTTTTCCCAGAAACAAAAAAAAAAGATAAATGAATTACATGGGCACACAAACCAATAACTCGAATGTATTTCGTTATGCAACTCATTAAGAACTCATGGCGTCGTATGTACAAAAACACATTCTATGGTCTCAAGTAAACAGTTTGTGTGTTTATACATACGCCATAGAGTGTTATATTAAGAGTCCTTCCTAATCATATTGTCCTTTCATTGATTAAAAGTGTTTTATATTAGCTTTTTCAAGAGAGAGAGAGAGAGAGAGAGAGAGAGAGAGAGAGAGAGAGAGAGAGAGAGAGAGAGAGAGAGAGAGAGTAATGATGCAGACAAGGCCAGTAAGAGAAAATTCGATCCCTGAAAGTGACTTGTACAACTTCTCTTCGCCAGAACCCCCTAAGGGAGATTCCAGTCAACTCAGAAGGCTCACTGATTACACTTTTAGATGTGCGGAGACAGCGATGGAAGGATATCATGAGGAGGACAAAAACTCCTCTCTCTCTCTCTCTCTCTCTCTCTCTCTCTCTCTCTCTCTCTCTCTCTCTCTCTCTCTCTCTCTCTCTCTCTCTCTCTCTCTCTCTCTCTCTCTATGCAAGACAAAACAGTTCCAAGACAAACGACAATGATCCATGTAATATTTACCATGTGAATATTTTATAAGCTTAAGGAAGATGAAAAGTGCTGATAAGACTTCACTTTTATTTTTCATTATACTTGTATTTCTTCCTTTATGCCCCCTTTTACATGATTTCCCTTCATATCTTATCGCTTTTTTCCCCCTTATATCTCCTTTATCACCCATTTATATTGTCAGTCAACCCTTACCTAACCTCACAACCTTTCATTAACCTTTAATCTCCATCAGGTAGGACCTGTGTGGTAATCTGAAGATTATACATAGATATCCAATGGCTGCATTCCCTTGTAAGGGACTGGCCGAGTCATAGCACACATATTTACCAAATGCCAATTCAACCTCATCACTCCTCTTAGCTCCTTGATAATAGGTTGCCACAATTCCCCCCCCCCTCCCTTCATCATATTGCATAGATCACCCAAGGGGAGTAGGCAAGGTTTTTCTGCAGTGAGGCCCGATAGCTGTAGCTAGTTTACTCCCACCCTTTCAACTCATGCTAAATTCCCAAACACCCTCACTCAAGATCATACAGATAAAATAGTTTAAAAATGAACACAGATAAATAGTTTGAGAGTAGCAACAGTATACAGAATAACGTAGAGGGGTCAATATTGACTTATTTAGTATTGTGCAATCAACAGTTCATGACGATGTACATATAAAGGTAACTCGAACATATTATTGTTTGTGCTCCAGAGTCAAATTTGTGGCCTTGGGCAGTGTCCTTCCCAATAATCAAATTCCATAAATTTGGGTTCCAATTTGTGGCCTTGGGCAGTGTCCTTTAATGAGAATTTAAAAAACCCCAATAATCAAATTACATATTTTTGGATCCAAATTTGTGGTGTCCTTTAATGTGAATTTAAAAACTCCCAATAATCAAATTCCATAAATTTAGGTTACAATTTGTGGCCTTGGGCAGTGTCCTTTAATGTGAATTTAAAAACTCCCAATAATCAAATTACATATTTTTGGATCCCAATTTGTGCTGTCCTTTAATCTGAATTTAAAAACTCCCAATAATAAAATTCCATAAATTTGGGTTCCAATTTGTGACCTTGGGCAGTGTCCTTTAATGTGAATTTAAAAACTCCCAATAATCAAATTACATATTTTTGGATCCTAATTTGTGGCCTTGGGCAGTGTCCTTTAATGTGAATTTAAAAACTCCCAATAATCAAATTCCATAAAATTCGGTCCCTAATATTTGGAAGAGTAAGAAATTCCAATCTTATATTCCTTGAAATGTCGTGAGAGCCGACTAAAAGGGATGGGGGAATGGGAAAGGAGGAGGCAATACTTCCTTCCCTCTTTTTTTCTCTTGTTTCGGTTTTACGTCACGGACTCCCTTTGTCGTATGACTTCCGTCATGCTGAAGCCAGTCCGCCATGCTGAAGCCAGAATCTGAAACTTGTAACAGATCTTGAGCGGAAACGGTTGGTCGAGGGCACGGATATTTTATTACCATGTTTGTAGAAAGTGCCAAGGAAATATATGACCGGAACCGTGAGACTTAGGACCTGGCATCGAGAAGGGCAAGAAAGGCCAGGAAGTTAGCCATTTCCTAAACCGCAAGAAATATAAGCAAGTGTTTCGTACGCAGGTACATACCCTGCAGAGATGCCCAATAACTCCTCCCCGGAAGTAGGAGGGATTCCACTTTGAACCTGGCGTGATTAGCTGGACTAGAGATCCCTTGATCTCATTGGAGAATTGGATGTTAAGCCACGCCCTGCCCCTGGGGGTATTTAAAGAGCCACCCAGGGCAGAGACAGTTAGTTAGAACTTTGCCAGGGGCACGAATAGATCATAGATTGTGATAGTCATAGGGTGGGGGCATTGGGGCATTGAGGCGTCGGATGTGTTGTACTCTAGAATAAATATAAGTAAAGGAACTACTGCTTGTCCATTCTTACCTTGTACCCATCAGGTACTAATATTTATAACCTAATAAACCACGCTACCATAATTATAAATATATATACGTAGGAGGAAAAGCCCTACGTCAGTGGTGTCATTAGATGGGATAAACAAAACCAATACGTCAGTGGTGACGCTCGGTGAGATAATAATAAAAGCACTACGACAGTGGTGGCAGTGCGGTACGATCATCACGCCTGGAATACATACAAAGAGACTCTCATATCAGAAGAAACCAGTGCAAAGAAAAGAAAATAAGAATGGCAAAAGCAGAAATCCAACATCTCCCAATTCAAGAAATGAGTGACGAGGCCAAACACCGGAGAATTCTCGAACTGGAGGAGCAAGTGCGGCGCCTACAAGCACGCGCCGACGCCGCTCCATCGAGAAGGAACTTGGCCGACGCCGACAGTGAAACCGACGCCTCAAACATCGACGAACAGCCGGCCGCTCCGAACCCCGTGGTGACACAGGGAACGCAGCAGGCCCAGCCCCCACCCTGTGCCCTGGTTGTAAAGACGCCTCGGGTCAAGAATTCACTTTTATACCTCGACGGCGCAAATGTAAAAGACCGTGAATGTCCGTCCATAATTCCCGCGACCGACTTCCTGAAATACTTGGGTCTGCGGATGAGAAGTGACGAGTGGTCAAATAGAGAATATTATAAAACTTTGAAGGAACTATTTCTAAGATATTTCTTAGTAAGCCGAAGTGTGACCGGAGCATTGAGTGAAAATGCCCATTACAAGAGGTGTAAGTTGCCGGATCCGACCAAGAAGACGGCGATTCGTCGATTTTACTCGAAGAAAAGAAGGAGAACCCTCTCCTTCCTTGCCTTCTGCCATGAAGTTCTCCAGGACCACCTCCTTAAAATAAGCTAAGTACTTGTGATCTGTATCCAGTGAGTAATGGGACAATTAGTAAAAGAAATTGAGGTCGGTGGACGCCGCCATTTTATCTTGTAGTTATGCTTTGACTCAGCCAACCCGCTTATAAGGGGTGTGGCGCTTAATAAGTTGATAAAAGTAGAATTTCTGTACCCATTACTAACATGGATAATTTGTACTAATAGCTATAAGCAGTAATAAACTCCATTTTTGTTATAATTTGAGTAATATAAAGAATTTGCGTTGGAAGTGCGTTCCATTTATTTGTATTAATGCCTAGATTGAATTTTAAGAACGCGAATGTATCGATTTTTAATTGAAAAAATTTAATGCACGTGAAATCACTGTTACAGTATATTAATTTCTTAAGTGTAAGAATTACAGTGAGTAATATACTGGAATCTGCTTTTAAGGTTTTACTTAGAACACGTGTGGTTTTCGAGAAAAGAATGCGGAAGTGACCATTCGATCTCCCAACCTCGTTATTATAAATCTGTAGTAATTGTACTGATCCTTGATATTTTAAAGTACGTGTAAAATCATTGTTATATTAATTTCTTAAAGCGTAAGAAATCGAGTGTTACGATTGCGCCTGTTTTTAAGTTTTTTTTCTTTTTTTGTTTGTTTTTATCCGCGGGAGTAATGTTTTAGCGAGGGAAGGACATAAACGACAGATCGTTCTTTTTGTGTTGTTATGATGAAGGAATTAGTCTTACGATACGTGTGTGGCATGTTTTTTTTGAAGAATAAGAAATTTCGTGATATTAGTTAGAGATGAGTTTTTTTTATTTCACGCTATGCAGGTGAAAGTAAGAGTAAATTAGAGTAGTTTGTGCTGTCCTAGAATAGGGAAGGTTTTTCAGTGTCACCCAAACGTAGCTTCAAGGGAGTAGAATGTTTGTTTGTTCGTTAGAATGGGACTTAGGACTGGTGAGGAAGTCTGTGACCGCACGGCTCAGCCGGGATTTCACCTTTACTCTTCTTCAGAGAGACCGGGAAAGGAAAACCAACGTTGTAAATAAAAGGGAATTTTACAGAAAGGGGACGATTGTCTTGTAAGTGATGCAGCGATTGAGCAGAGAATGAGTATGAATGACTGGGGGTATAATGGGGGGTTGCTCTAGGGGGTGAAATCGCGGAAAAGCACCGTTAGGAAGCATGATTGGGGAGTCTGCGAGGATCGTTCCCCTGCTCCGCCAGGTCCTTCTGCATGCCATATCAGAGTGTATTTATGGGAGGTGATGCGCTGTTGCAATATCTAGTGAGGGATATGGATGAGAAGGTAATTCTCCACCTGCCCAGATATGGTTGAAATGCCGAGTTTGTTTTATTTTTGTTTTGTCCCCTACTCCGCCATTGAGATTATTATTCGATTTCCGAGAGATTCCAAGATAGATGTTACGTGATAAAGGACGTGAATCTATGAATGATTCTTTATTTTCTTTGCTAGCTGCAGTATATACATTATTTGTCTGAAGAGATATGTTAGATTGACAAAGTAAAACTTTGCGAGTTTTAGCCATGATAATGTTTTATCAAAATTATTTCGGCTTGGTCATAAAGAAAGAGTGAGAGCTGACACGAAATGACAACAAGAATGTTACACAGCTGTATCCCGTATTTGAGAGAGCAGATATAAGTCAAATTCGAGATAGTAAAAGAAGATATATTTTATGTTTGAATTGTTTATGTACAACTCCGTACGAGATTTTGAAGTTTAAGCAAAATGCATTCCTTACTGTTGATAATGAAATATACTTTTTGTTTTTATTATTGCATACACAGAGATAGACTTTTTATATTCTTAGATACCCGTTTTTGTTATAGTTCTTTTTGTATTGAAGAAATCTTTAAAATCTTACTTAAAGGATTCTGAAAAGATTATCTAGAGATAACCATGGTTAATCCCTAGCATTTTCATGAATTTTAGATTACAATCGGGCTAATTAAAGATAATTGAGATTATTAGAGATTATTTGCTGAGTTTTAAAGTTAAAATTAATGACACTTAAGTCCTTTTTAAGAAGTTATTAAGAAAAGGATATTTGTACTTTTGTTGATAGTAGTAGGGATACTGTCACATATGATTTTAGTTTTTTGCTTTAATTTCATCAGTGGGTGCGCTCCGACTCAACCCTCTGATTTATAGCATGAGAAGAAGAGATTGTCATTATAGACAAGGATGTGTATGCCGTTACAGTAAAGTCCTTATCAAGATTAAACAGAGAGGAATGGATTTATGCTTCGACAGTTCTGCAGTTGTACACTAAGTTCTTTTTGCTTTTGTTTTTGTTAATGAGGGAATGAGAATAGCCGCTGACAATAAACGTAAGACTCTATCGATAGTCATTGCTAACGTTTGTTCACGTTCATTTGTTTATTTATTTTTATTATTAGAGATACTCTGCGACGATTTTTTATTTTCACTACAAGTTGAAGGGCGAAGGCAAGTCTCAGCTGACTTGTGAGTGGAAACCGCAACGTATTTCACGGTCGCCCAGTCTCTCTCTCTCTCTCTCTCTCTCTCTCTCTCTCTCTCTCTCTCTCTCTCTCTCTCTCTCTCTCTCTCTTCTACCTTTCACTCGACTCTGAAACTGACAGAGGCCTCTCCTGCTGCTAACAGAACGTTGCCGTCTTTGATTTTTTTTGTGTGTGTTTTTTTCCAGCGAAGCTAGGCGATAATTGTGCCTACATTTTATTTCAGTTGATAGATTGTTGCATGCTGTTATTGCATAAATACTACTAAGACATCGGTAGTACCGCCATTTGCATAAATATTTTTGCCACATGTCGCAACTGTTTAGAGAATAGATAGAACTCCCATTGACAAATTGTGGAGCCAGCAAGTTGCCACTTATGCTATATATATATACATTGGTTATGACAGCAGGAATTTAAATATTAAAAGAGACTGTGTTGGAATGAGCATCACTATGAAATATAAGTATAGAACTCTGTTCTTACTTCTGAATATCAGTCTCCATTGTATATATATTGATATTTTTGATTTAGTATATTTATTTTTATTGTTTATTATTCTTATTTTTAGATCATGATTATTAGTAATGTTATTATGTTGACTGATATTGTTGCTATCTCTCAATGGCCTGTTGCTAATTATTATTTTGAAAGGAAATCAGCAGTAACTTGATGATTTGTATCTTTTATCTGAATTCATACTTGATGTTACTGTAGCCACCGCTAATAAGAATGTTTCTTTAGTGGCTTTTCTCAGCATTTAATGATTATTCTTTTTGACATTTATAGTAGAGTAATGCTATGTAGCAGTTGCTAAGTCCTAAGTATCTTGGAATAATAATCTAGTTGTGTAGACACATACCTTCCATTACCACCCTATTCCTAGGCAGCCCCGACCTGCAAGTTCTAAAAGTCTTTAGATTTTGTCCGTCAGACAAGTCCCTAATGCCCATTGAATAGAGATTGCAATCACTTGCAGTTGCAGGGGAGGCAAAGTATAGCCTCGATTACCAACGTATGGCCATTGTTGGTACCCTGAAGTCATAGGGAACCTTTCTTACAACTGTAGTAGTGACATAGGTTCAAACTTTCATCCCGCGTTCTACTTCGAAGGTACGTGTGAGAGGACCGTACAGGAAGAGTAACGCTGTGACGTTGCAGGTCTCCTGCGTGGTGGTCTTAGTCAAGATCGGCCGAGGGCTTTTTTGGTGGATGTTCACCCTTGAGGGTGAGCGGACTTTCCACTTGTGTCCCGCGGGACGAGGAAGCCGGGCTGGAAGGATTCGCGGGATGGGGCCCAGTCCTTGTCCTTTTTGCTTTGCCTAACCGAGTAACGGAGATATGGCAACAAACCTGGGCCTGCAGCGAGGACGGCGGGGGAGTGAAAGCGAAAGAATCCCCGTGGGAAACCGGGGAATCGCACCTAGCAAGAATTCATGAGCAAGGGACAGAGAAAGTAAAAGTCGTCCTAGACAGAGAAAGTAAAAGTCGTCCTAGACAGAGAAAACGAAAGTCGTCCTGGACAGAGAAAGTAAAAGTCGTCCTAGACAGAGAAAGTAAAAGTCGTCCTAGACAGAGAAAGTAAAAGTCGTCCTAGACAGAGAAAGTAAAAGTCGTCCTAGACAGAGAAAACGAAAGTCGTCCTAGACAGAGAAAGTAAAAGTCGTCCTAGACAGAGAAAGTAAAAGTCGTCCTAGACAGAGAAAACGAAAGTCGTCCTAGACAGAGAAATTAAAAGTCGTCCTATCCATTGGTCTCTGAATAGTAATATAATATGAAAGTAAAACATGTTTTGTTTCAGGAGTAGTTTTTAAGGCTTAATTTTAAGACAAATCAATGCCCCTAATAATGATAGGAATAGAACTTATGAAGGTAGGGTCTCTTATAGAAATTACTGTTGATGTTATAGTCTATTGCATTTTACCTGTTTATACATGCTAATACTCTACTTAATTGTTTGCTAATGTTCTAAATGAGTCATAATCCTACTGTAATTAACTCAATTTTGTCTTTTAAAGAAACGAGAGAAGTAGATGAATTAATGTTTTGATTTAAACTGACTTGTTGATCTTAATTAATGTTTAATATTAGTTTCACACTGGAATTATGTTGTTTAAATATAAGAATATGTTTGTATTTCAGATTTCCAACAAGGACATAGACCCTGCATGCTCTAGTTGTCTGTAAAGGTACTCTCTATATGTTATGTTTGTGTAATTTGCATAGGAATTCTTAGAAAATAGCTTAAATAATTCGGCCCCATTTCTATTGTAAACTAATGTTAGCTAGGATATGTCCAAGAGCTCCCGGAAAATTAGCCCATGCTTCGACTGAAATAAGAGATATTTCAGTTTTGGTTGGGAGGGATGTCGTATGACTTCCGTCATGCTGAAGCCAGTCCGCCATGCTGAAGCCAGAATCTGAAACTTGTAACAGATCTTGAGCGGAAACGGTTGGTCGAGGGCACGGATATTTTATTACCATGTTTGTAGAAAGTGCCAAGGAAATATATGACCGGAACCGTGAGACTTAGGACCTGGCATCGAGAAGGGCAAGAAAGGCCAGGAAGTTAGCCATTTCCTAAACCGCAAGAAATATAAGCAAGTGTTTCGTACGCAGGTACATACCCTGCAGAGATGCCCAATAACTCCTCCCCGGAAGTAGGAGGGATTCCACTTTGAACCTGGCGTTGATTAGCTAGGGCTAGATCTCACTGATTTCATTGGAGAATTGGATGTGAAGCCACGCCCTGCCCCTGGGGGTATTTAAAGAGCCACCCAGGGCAGGGACAGTTAGTTAGAACTTTGCCAGGGGCACGAATAGATCATAGATTGTGATAGTCATAGGGTGGGGGCATTGGGGCATTGAGGCGTCGGATGTGTTGTACTCTAGAATAAATATAAGTAAAGGAACTACTGCTTGTCCATTCTTACCTTGTACCCATCAGGTACTAATATTTATAACCTAATAAACCACGCTACCATAATTATAAATATATATACGTAGGAGGAAAAGCCCTACGTCAGTGGTGTCATTAGATGGGATAAACAAAACCAATACGTCAGTGGTGACGCTCGGTGAGATAATAATAAAAGCAATACGACAGTGGTGACAAACGGTGAGATAACCCAATCATCTTACAAAGTGTGAATTCAAATGGAAGTCCAAAATTCATACGACACCTTTCCTACCAAGGGCTAGGACGGTTGCCTTCTTGCGGAGGACTTATTTTGGCAGATGTAGTCGGTACCCTGAGTGCATGCCCTTGCTAACCCCAGACCGTGACGGGGAGCGAACCCTCGACCTGACGCCCTTTTTTTCTCTATTTTCCACAAAAGATCTGACAGAGTAGGCAAGAATTGGCAAGGGATATTAAATCTTTGCTACCTCATGCTTTTGTTCAAGTTTTCGGTTCCCTGCGAACCCAGCATGAAAACGAGTCTTGTTTAAAACAATGTGTAATTAATGAACAAATTTCGCATTACATACGAAAATCATGGGTATAATGCAACAGAACAATTATGATTATCATTCCAGGTAAAGATGTTATTGAAAGTATTGGATTCAGTTCTACAGTACAATACAGTCTCTATTTCGGTATGTATCAGTCATCGGCCAAAAAGAAAAAGAAAATATCAATACCTCTAACCAACGTCTCTCATAAAAAAAAAAAATAGTATTTAATGAACAAGCTACTTCGTGCTGAATAAAAAAAAAAACACGAACATTCGAAAAAAGAACACTCAAGAACATTTTTTTAGTTAAGAACTTGTACACAGAAAAATAATATATATATATATATATATATATATATATATATATATATATATATATATATATATATATATATATATATATATATATATAATAAAGTAGTTTCAGTATAGAACGTTTCGGTCTTTGGTCAAATGTGTCAAAACCGATGTGTAACTTTTCTCTGATAAGAGCATTGAATGAGACACTTCGTCTTGAAGAGGAGAAAAAATCAAGCATTCTACAGAAATAGCCTCAAGTGAAACAATGTTTTACAATACAGAGATTCAGTTTAGCATGTTTCGTTGTCAGATTAAATAATACTTTCCACGGTAAAACACTCTAGGTGCAACTTGTATCAGAAATGGTGAAAAAAATTCAAACTGGTGTCCAAGCAGATCAAAATATGATTTAATTCATAAGTAATGATATTGGAATATAAGTCTTTAACATTTGTAGCTAAAATATCGGGCTTGACACTTAACAGAAGGAGAAATTAGGTCGGAAATGTTATGAAATGCTCCTTCTAAGTTCCAAGTTTCGTCTTATAGTAAAACGAGAATAAAACTAACAGCAAAACAGGTCGAAAATAGTCTCAAATAAGCTCCTACAAGTTCCAAGTTTTGGTACTCAGAAAAAAATAACTAAAACTAACAGCAAAACAGGTCGAAAATAGTCTCAAATAAGCTCCTACAAGTTCCATGTTTTGGTACTCAGAAAAAAATAACTAAAACTAACAGCAAAACAGGTCGAAAATAGTCTCAAATAAGCTCCTACAACTTCAGAGTATTAGTACACAGAAAAAATAATGAAACTAAAGGGGTATTTGGTTGTTGAACACGTTTGTCGAACGCGTTCGACAACCAAATACCCCGTTCACACGTTCGAACATCACTTCATACACTTGTCTGTCGAACCGCGTTCGACGAACCGTTTGACCGTGTGAGCCAGGCATAACAGAAAAACGGGCCGAAAATAAGTCTCAAATAAGTCCTTACAACTTCCAAGTATTGGTACTCAGAAAAAAGAATGAAACTAACAGTGAAACAGGTCGAAAAGTCTTATAAAACCTCCTAAAAAAAAAAAAAAAAAAAAAAAAAAAAAAAAAAAAAACACGTTTCTCAAAACAGCTCCTGCAAATTCCAATATTTGTCACAACAAAAATAAAATAAAACTAAGAGCAAAACATGACGAAAAACGTCTCAAAACAGCTTATGCAAAAATTAAATTAAAAGCAAAAAAAGGGTTGAAAAGTCTCTCAAAACAGCTCCTCTAAGTTCCAAGATGTGTGTCACACTAAAAAAAAAGGGGGGGGGGGAATTAAAGTAACATCAAAAACTGGACGAAAACTCTCTTAAAGCAGCTTCTGCATTTCCAAGTTTTCTCATTAGATAAATAATAAAACTAACAGCAAAACAGGCCGAAGAGCATCTAAGAACAGCTCTTGCAATTTCCAAGTTGTGTCACACAAGAAAGGAAATTAAACTAAAAACAAAAAGGCGTTTAAAACATGTCTCCAAAACAGCACTTGCATGTTCCAAGTTTTGTCACACAAGAAAGGAAATTAAACTCAAAACAAAAACGCGTTTAAAACATGTCTCCAAAACAGCGCTTGCATGTTCCAAGTTTTGTCACAACAGAAAAACAAACAAACTTTATTTATTTCCATTTCAATACAATGGGTATTCGTCAGCCAGGGCAAGCCCCAACCCCCACTGTGGTGTCCAACCACAGCAGTAACCTGCCAGTAAACAGCTTAAACTCTCGGTCTTGGACGGGAACCGATCTTTCGACCTCGTGAATGCGAAGCCAGCGTGTTACCACTGTACTAGCCAGCAGGATAATGTAACAATATAAAATAAAAGAGAATAACAATTACATTAATCGGTTTTACGTCACTGACTCACTTTTCTACTAAGGGCTCGGACGGCGCCTTCTTGCGAAAGGAGTTTAGTTTTGGCAGGTGTGATCGCTACCCTAAGTACATGCCCTTCCTAACCTCAGATACGTGGCGGGCCATGAACCCTCAACTTGACACCTCAAATTCACGGACACTACCACTTTGGCACGGTGACCACAAAACAAATGTAGAGGTGGGGGGGTCTTACAATAAAGTGCCACAAGGGCTCTTTAAGTTACCATGAAAACAGGAACAACACTGGAAAAGGGCAATACATTTGGTCAAGCAGCGGATGGCGACAGCAGAAGGATGGGCTCTTAAGTTACCATGACAGCAGGAACAACACTGGCAAAGGGCAACACATTGGGTCAAGCACCGAACAGCAACAGAAGAGGGGTGTGTTAAAAGAAATTTAATTAACTGTAATGTTTGCTTGTACAAGTACTCTACCATAGTAAAACACAAAAAGCTTCTCTCTCTCTCTCTCTCTCTCTCTCTCTCTCTCTCTCTCTCTCTCTCTCTCTCTCTCTCTCTCTCTCTCTCTCTCTCTCTCTCTCTCTCTCTCTCTCTCTCTTTAAAATGGCACTCATAAAGACTTAAATTTTCGCTTTTTATTTTCATATTTCAAAGAAATTTTGTGCATAAAACAGTGTGGAGTTACAGCATGCAAAAACACAAACACACACACACACACACACACACACATACACTCGAGTGACTAAGTGCTTAGTGGAAAACTTTACCATAATTTCCCTAAATCTGAAATCCTGCAGAGTATTGTGAGTACAAAACTTATATTTGTTGTATGACGAGACTGTCCAAAATATTAAAGGAAAAAAATTTGAGAACATTTTTCGTGAGGGGAGAGAGAAGCTAAATGTAAAGTCTAATCTTGTGATAACATACCTTGGTTAGCAAGTGAGTTTATCAGTTAGGAAGAATATATAGCAGAAACATATGGGTGCCACCTCAGACACAGGTTCGAATTTTTCCTTCAGGTTTGACTTTTGTTTTGTTGCATTTTTTCTTTTTCTTTTTATCCTTAAATTACCATGGTCAAGTTTTTAAGTTAAGATGTGTGTTACCAGAAAAGAGATAAACTGAGTCACTAAATAGCACTTATATGGAGATATAAAAATTCGGTGTGAAGCTTAATTAAAAGTTTTTCTCTTTTTTTTTCCTCTTTCTCGTCTTCTTTCTATATTCTGTGAGAGGGAGAACATAAAAATGACGCCATCTCTGTCCCAAACCTCTCCCATCCATGGGTCGGTAGGAGGGGTAGCCATCAGGAGACTCAAACAGAAAATCAAGAATTTAGAGGATATGGTTATAAGCCTTGATGATAAAATTCAGAATATGGATGGAGAAATGAAAGAGAATGAAACACTCAGAGAGCAAATAAGATCTTTGGAGGAAGCAAATAAAGCACAAGGGCAGGAGAGAAAGGAACTAGAAAAAAAGAATAAAGAAGCTGGAAGGGGAAAAGAGTCAACTAGAATCTAGACTTTCTAAACAAGAAGATAAAAACAAACAGCTGAATGACAACCTAAAGGAATTAGATGTTAGTTCACTGCTCTCTTCTGAGAGAGACGAGATTGCTGCTTGGAATGTCCAGATTAAGGAAAACATTGAACAGTTCAGAAAAGAGTTCCAGGAGCTGAATATGGAAAATGATGCCATGAAAACTTCCTTTGCTGATGCAATAAAGGGGAATGTGGCAGTAAAAGAGGCTGTAAAGGTGGTGGCACTGGAAAACATACAAACAGTTGACTATAAAGAGACAGTAATCGAAAAAATGAAAGACGTTGTGATGGAAAGGGCAAACCCACTCATCAGACAGGCACTTGATAAGGAGAAGACAGTGGTAATCTCAGGCATAAGCGAGTCCCAGGAGCCAACATGGCAGGGGAGACTTGAAGAAAATAAAGCTAGGGTTGTAGACCTGATAAGAAAGCTTGGGGTAGTATGTGGTCCTGAGGATATTGTAAACATACACCAACTAGGTAAATATTCGAGGGAAGGAATGCCGAGACCAACAAAAGTAACCTTTGAGAGAGGGGAAACATGTAGGGAAATATTGTTGAGAAAAAAAGTCTAAAAGACCTTCAAGAATTCAAAGAAGTGTTCATTAGACAATACAGAACACAGGAAGAGATGGGAAAGATCAAAAACTTGTTGCAAGAGGCAAGAAGGTTAAATGATGAAAGAAATGAAGAAGAGAAGAAAAATTTTCATTTCAGAGTTCTTCCAGACAAAGGGGAGATAAAGAAGATAATGACAGAAGATCAGGGGATGGGGCCTCATTAAGATTGTTATACACAAATGCTGATGGATTAGCTGGTAAGGCAGTAGAATTAAAAGATAGGATTCACAACAGTAAGGCAGATATAGTAGCAATTACAGAGACTAAGTTGAGTGAGGACATAAACAGTGTCACAGTTTTTCCTAAGGGTTTCAGAATACTAAGGGTTGAAAGATCTGAGAGGACTGGTGGAGGGATAGCACTGCTCATAAGTGAGAGGATTCAAGTTGAAGAAATAAACTTGGCTATAGAAAGTGAGTTCAAGGAATTTCTTGTTGCTCGCATAAATACTGGGTCAGAGAGCATTATAATAACTGTTGTATACAACCCACCAAGGAACCAAAATAGGCTTGAAGTTTATGAGCAAAGTCATATAGGTACTATTGAAGTCATAAACTCAGTTGTTAACATGGCACGGGAAAAAAAATGTAGGATTTTGATTATGGGAGACTTTAATTATAAAGAGATAGATTGGATAAATCTTGACCCACACAGTGGTGAGGACTCATTCGGGGCAAGATTCCTAGACTGCATACAAGGGAATTTCCTACACCAACATGTAATAGAACCAACAAGGGCCAGGGGTGGGGATGAGCCATCACTACTTGATCTAGTGTTCACAGATAATGTGTTGGATATTGAAAAATTGAGTATGAACCACCAATTGGAAAGAGTGACCACTGTGTGTTGTTGATGGAGTATATCATTGAAGATATTCTTCCTGAGAGTAGAGGCACTGAGGACATGAGGAAGAACTATCCGAAAGGAGATTACATCAAAATGAATGAGCTTTTTGCAGTTATTGACTGGAGAACCTTATTTTATAACAAATCTGTACAAGAAATGTATAACATCTTTTGTGAGAAATATGGGAAGATAGTAGATTGCTGCATACCTGTCACCAAAGTAGGTGTAATTCATGCCAGAGAGAAATGGTTCGATAATGGGTGTAAAAGAGCTAAGGAGTGGAGAGACAAATGCTGGAAAAGGTATAGGAGGAGAAAAAACATAAATGCCTGGCAAACCTACAAAAGAGCAAGAAATGACTACCTAAGTAAAAGGAGAGAGGCAGAGAGACACTATGAGAGGGACATCACCAGGAAGGCTAAAGAAAATCCCAAGCTTTTCCACAGCTTTATCAGAGGAAAACTGAAGGTAAAAGAACAGGTTTTAAGGCTAAAGAGAGCGGATGGAAGCATCACTGAGACGGATGAAGAGATCTGCAAAGAATTGAACAAGGAGTTTCAGTCAGTATTTACAGTAGAAAATACCCCACCCCCTCAGATTGAGGTGATAGAAGCTCAAGGGCCGGTATTAGAGAACATCAACCTTACAGCCACAGAGGTATGCAAAGTGCTGATGGATTTAGATGTTCATAAAGCTACAGGTTCTGATGACATATCCCCTCATGTGTTTAAAAAATGAGCAAACACAATATCAGTGGCACTAAGTATCATATTTAAAACGTCACTGGAGTCGGGGGAGATTCCAAGATGCTGGAAACAAGCAAATGTGATACCTATCTTCAAAAAGGGAAGGAGGGATACGGCTCTGAACTATAGACCAGTTTCCTTGACCAGCATAGTTTGCAAAGTTATGGAGAAACTACTAAGGAAACATATCTCTCTTCACTTGGAATCCTTCAACTTTTTGTCAGTGAGGCAACATGGCTTCAGAGAAGGTAGATCAACAGTAACAAACTTATTAGAATTTCATGATGAGGTAAGCCAAATCTTACAGGAAAGAGAGGGCTGGGCAGATTGCATATTCCTAGACTTCCAGAAAGCGTTTGACACTGTTCCACATGGGAGACTTATTAGGAAGCTGCAATCGATGGATAATATAGGTGGAAATGTTTTGGAATGGATAAAAACTTACTTAGAAGGAAGGGAACAGAGGGTTAGAGTAAGACACTCAGTGTTTGAATGGAGAAGAGTTAGTAGTGGAGTTCCACAGGGTTCAGTTTTAGGGCCACTTTTGTTCCTTGTATATGTAAATGACCTACCAGAGTCTGTAAATTCATTCATGAATATGTTTGCAGATGATGCAAAGATTGTGAAGAAAGTAAAAAACGAGAACAATGGTAGAGAACTTCAGGAGGATCTAAATAATCTGCATGAGTGGTCAGAAAAGTGGCTAA
The DNA here is from genome assembly GCA_037179515.1 of Halocaridina rubra. Taxonomy (NCBI): domain Eukaryota; kingdom Metazoa; phylum Arthropoda; class Malacostraca; order Decapoda; family Atyidae; genus Halocaridina; species Halocaridina rubra. The sequence continues at coordinate 68,108 of JAXCGZ010011494.1, forward strand.
TGAAATTCAATACTTCAAAATGTAAGGTAATGAGAATGGGTACAAGTGCAAGAAGGCCCAAGCTTGACTACTCGGTGGCTGGAGTACAACTTCAAGAGACAAAAAATGAGAGAGATCTAGGAGTAAACATACTGGCAGATTTGTCTCCAGAAATACATATAAATGGCATAGTAAGGGCAGCATATGCATTCTTATCAAATGTAAGGGTAGCCTTCAGGCACATGGACAAGGAAATGTTCAGTAATATTTATGTAACCTATGTGAGGCCAAAACTCGAATATGCAGCCCCCTTTTGTAATCCTCACTTGAAAAAGCACATAGCTAAGCTTGAAAAAGTTCAAAGACATGCCACGAAACTGGTGCCAGAAATACGCAATCTCAGTTATGATGAGAGGTTGAGGGAATTAGACTTACCATCACTCGAAGCTAGAAGAGTGAGGGGGGATATGGTGACAGTCTTTAAATTCCTTCATGGTTATGATAGAGTGGATAGGGATCGATATTTTGATATGGCTGGCTCTAGAACTAGAGGTCATAGTTTGAAGCTTGGTAAGAAAACTTCTTTGCAGGATGCAAGGAAATACTTTTTCAGTGTAAGAGTAGTTGATAATTGGAATTCGCTAAGCGAGGAGGTAGTTAATGCTATCTCAATCCATAGTTTTAAGGACAGGTATGATAAGTATGACTAAGTATAAAATGGAACCGATCAGGAGACGGGAAGATACGAGCTTTGGGCTCTTTCCCGTAAACACAATAAGGTAATCACAATTAGGTAATCACACACACACACACACACACACACACACAAGCTGATGGATTAGCTGGTAAGGCAGTAGAATTAAAAGATAGGATTCACAACAGTAAGGCAGATATAGTAGCAATTACATAGACTAAGTTGAGTGAGGACATAAACAGTGTCACAGTTTTTCCTAAGGGCTTCAGAATACTAAGGGTTGAAAGATCTGAGAGGACTGGTGGAGGGATAGCACTGCTCATAAGTGAGAGGATTCAAGTTGAAGAAATAAACTTGGCTATAGAAAGTGAGTTCAAGGAATTTCTTGTTGCTCGCATAAATACTGGGTCAGAGAGCATTATAATAACTGTTGTATACAACCCACCAAGGAACCAAAATAGGCTTGAAATTTATGAGGAAAGTCATATAGGTACTATTGAAGTCATAAACTCAGTTGTTAACATGGCACGGGAGAAAAAATGTAGGATTTTGATTATGGGAGACTTTAATCATAAAGAGATAGATTGGATAAATCTTAACCCACACAGTGGTGAGGACTCATTCGGGGCAAGATTCCTAGATTGCGTACAAGGGAATTTCCTACACCAACATGTAATGGAACCAACAAGAGCCAGGGGTGGGGATGAGCCATCACTACTTGATCTAGTGTTCACAGATAATGTGTTGGATATTGAAAATATTGAGTATGAACCACCAATTGGAAAGAGTGACCACTGTGTGTTGTTGACGGAGTATATGATTGAAGATATTCTTCCTGAGAGTAGAGGCACTGAGGACATGAGGAGGAATTATCCGAAAGGAGATTACATCAAAATGAATGAGCTTTTTGCAGTTATTGACTGGAGAACCTTATTTTACAACAAATCTGTACAAGAAATGTATGACATCTTTTGTGAGAAATATGGGAAGATAGTAGATTGCTGCATACCTGTCACCAAAGTAGGTGTAATTCATGCCAGAGAGAAATGGTTCGATAATGGGTGTAAAAGAGCTAAGGAGTGGAGAGACAAATGCTGGAAAAGGTATAGGAGGAGAAAAACATAAATGCCTGGCAAACCTACAAAAGAGCAAGAAATGACTACCTAAGTAAAAGGAGAGAGGCAGAGAGAGATTATGAGAGGGACATCACCAGGAAGGCTAAAGAAAATCCCAAGCTTTTCCACAGCTTTATCAGAGGAAAACTGAAGGTAAAAGAACAGGTTTTAAGGCTAAAGAGAGCGGATGGAAGCATCACTGAGACGGACGAAGAGATCTGCAAAGAATTGAACAAGGAGTTTCAGTCAGTATTTACAGTAGAAAATACCCCACCCCCTCAGATTGCAGTGATAGAAGCTCAAGGGCCGGTATTAGAGAACATCAACCTTACAGCCACAGAGGTATGCAAAGCGCTGATGGATTTAGATGTTCATAAAGCTACAGGTTCTGATGACATATCCCCTCATGTGTTTAAAAAATGCGCAAACACAATATCAGTGGCACTAAGTATCATATTTAAGGAGTCACTGGAGTCGGGGGAGATTCCAAGATGCTGGAAACAAGCAAATGTGATACCTATCTTCAAAAAGGGAAGGAGGGATAAGGCTCTGAACTATAGACCAGTTTCCTTGACCAGCATAGTTTGCAAACTTATGGAGAAACTACTAAGGAAACATATCTCTCTTCACTTGGAATCCTTCAACTTTTTGTCAGTGAGGCAACATGGCTTCAGAGAAGGTAGATCAACAGTAACAAACTTATTAGAATTTTATGATGAGGTAAGCCAAATCTTACAGGAAAGAGAGGGCTGGGCAGATTGCATATTCCTAGACTTCCAGAAAGCGTTTGGCACTGTTCCACATGGGAGACTTATTAGGAAGCTGCACTCAATGGCTAGAATAGGTGGAAATGTTTTGGAATGGATAAAAACTTACTTAGAAGGAAGGGAACAGAGGGTTAGAGTAAGACACTCAGTGTCTGAATGGAGAAGAGTTAGTAGTGGAGTTCCACAGGGTTCAGTTTTAGGGCCACTTTTGTTCCTTGTATATGTAAATGACCTACCAGAGTCTGTAAATTCATTCATGAATATGTTTGCAGATGATGCAAAGATTGTGAAGAAAGTAAAAAACGAGAACAATGGTAGAGAACTTCAGGAGGATCTAAATAATCTGCATGAGTGGTCAGAAAAGTGGCTAATGAAATTCAATACTTCAAAATGTAAGGTAATGAGAATGGGTACAAGTGCAAGAAGGCCCAAGCTTGACTACTCGGTAGCTGGAGTACAACTTCAAGAGACAGAAAATGAGAGATCTATGAGTAAACATACTGGCAGATTTGTCTCAAGAAATACATATAAATGGCGTAGTAAGGGCAGCATATGCATTCTTATCAAATGTAAGGGTAGCCTTCAGGCACATGGACAAGGAAATGTTCAGAAATATTTATGTAACCTATGTGAGGCCAAAACTCGAATATGCAGCCCCCTTTTGGAATCCGCACTTGAAAAAGCACATAGCTAAGCTTGAAAAAGTTCAAAGACATGCCACAAAACTGGTGCCAGAAATACGCAATCTCGGTTATGATGAGGCTGAGGGAATTAGACTTGCCATCACTCGAAGCTAGAAGAGTAAGGGGGGATATGGTGACAGTCTTTAAATTCCTTCATGGTTATGATAGAGTGGATAGGGATCGATATTTCGATATGGCTGGCTCTAGAACTAGAGGTCATAGTTTGAAGCTTGGTAAGAAAACTTCTTTGCAGGATGTAAGGAAATACTTTTTCAGTGTAAGAGTAGTTGATAATTGGAATTCGCTAAGCGAGGAGGTAGTTAATGCTATCTCAATCCATAGTTTTAAGGACAGGTACGATAAGTATCACTAAGTCTAAAATGGAACCGATCAGGAGACGGGAAGATACGAGCTTTGGGCTCTTTCCCGTAAACACAATTAGGTAATCACAATTAGTTAATCACAAGGGCCGGTATTAGAGAACATCAACCTTACAGTCACAGAGGTATGCAAAGCGCTGATGGATTTAGATGTTCAAAAAGCTACAGGTCCTGATGACATATCCCCTCATGTGCTTAAAAATTGCGCAAACACAATATCAGTGGCACTAAGTATCATATTTAAGGAGTCACTGGAGTCGGGGGAGATTCCAAGATGCTGGAAACAAGCAAATGTGATACCTATCTTCAAAAAGGGAAGGAGGGATACGGCTCTGAACTCTAGACCAGTTTACTTGACCAGCATAGTTTGCAAAGTTATGGAGAAACTACTAAGGAAACATATCTCTCTTCACTTGGAATCCTTCAACTTTTTGTCAGTGAGGCAACATGGCTTCAGAGAAGGTAGATCAACAGTAACAAACTTATTAGAATTTTATGATGAGGTAAGCCAAATCTTACAGGAAAGAGAGGGCTGGGCAGATTGCATATTCCTAGACTTCCAGAAAGCGTTTGACACTGTTCCACATGGGAGACTTATTAGGAAGCTGCACTCAATGGCTAGAATAGGTGGAAATGTTTTTGGAATGGATAAAAACTTACTTAGAAGGAAGGGAACAGAGGGTTAGAGTAAGACAGTGTTTGAATGGAGAAGAGTTAGTAGTGGAGTTCCACAGGGTTCAGTTTTAGGGCCACTTTTGTTCCTTGCATATGTAAATGACCTACCAGAGTCTGTAAATTCATTCATGAATATGTTTGCAGATGATGCAAAGATTGTGAAGAAAGTAAAAAACGAGAACAATGGTAGAGAACTTCAGGAGGATCTAAATAATCTGCATGAGTGGTCAGAAAAGTGGCTAATGAAATTCAATACTTCAAAATGTAAGGTAATGAGAATGGGTACAAGTGCAAGAAGGCCCAAGTTTGACTACTCGGTGGCTGGAGTACAACTTCAAGAGACAGAAAATGAGAGAGATCTAGGAGTAAACATACTGGCAGATTTGTCTCCAGAAATACATATAAATGGCGTAGTAAGGGCAGCATATGCATTCTTATCAAATGTAAGGGTAGCCTTCAGGCACATGGACAAGGAAATGTTCAGAAATATTTATGTAACCTATGTGAGGCCAAAACTCGAATATGCAGCCCCCTTTTGGAATCCGCACTTGAAAAAGCACATAGCTAAGCTTGAAAAAGTTCAAAGACATGCCACGAAACTGGTGCCAGAAATACGCAATCTCGGTTATGATGAGAGGCTGAGGGAATTAGACTTGCCATCACTCGAAGCTAGAAGAGTAAGGGGGGATATGGTGACAGTCTTTAAATTCCTTCATGGTTATGATAGAGTGGATAGGGATCGATATTTCGATATGGCTGGCTCTAGAACTAGAGGTCATAGTTTGAAGCTTGGTAAGAAAACTTCTTTGCAGGATGTAAGGAAATACTTTTTCAGTGTAAGAGTAGTTGATAATTGGAATTCGCTAAGCGAGGAGGTAGTTAATGCTATCTCAATCCATAGTTTTAAGGACAGGTACGATAAGTATCACTAAGTCTAAAATGGAACCGATCAGGAGACGGGAAGATACGAGCTTTGGGCTCTTTCCCGTAAACACAATTAGGTAATCACAATTAGGTAATCACACGCTGATGGATTTAGATGTTCATAAAGCTACAGGTCCTGATGACATATCCCCTCATGTGCTTAAAAAATGCGCAAACACAATATCAGTGGCACTAAGTATCATATTTAAGGAGTCACTGGAGTCGGGGGAGATTCCAAGATGCTGGAAACAAGCAAATGTGATACCTATCTTCAAAAAGGGAAGGAGGGATACGGCTCTGAACTATAGACCAGTTTCCTTGACCAGCATAGTTTGCAAAGTTATGGAGAAACTACTAAGGAAACATATCTCTCTTCACTTGGAATCCTTCAACTTTTTGTCAGTGAGGCAACATGGCTTCAGAGAAGGTAGATCAACAGTAACAAACTTATTAGAATTTTATGATGAGGTAAGCCAAATCTTACAGGAAAGAGAGGGCTGGGCAGATTGCATATTCCTAGACTTCCAGAAAGCGTTTGACACTGTTCCACATGGGAGACTTATTAGGAAGCTGCAATCAATGGATAGAATAGGTGGAAATGTTTTGGAATGGATAAAAACTTACTTAGAAGGAAGGGAACAGAGGGTTAGAGTAAGACACTCAGTGTTTGAATGGAGAAGAGTTAATAGTGGAGTTCCACAGGGTTCAGTTTTAGGGCCACTTTTGTTCCTTGTATATGTAAATGACCTACCAGAGTCTGTAAATTAATTCATGAATATGTTTGCAGATGATGCAAAGATTGTGAAGAAAGTAAAAAACGAGAACAATGGTAGAGAACTTCAGGAGGATCTAAATAATCTGCATGAGTGGTCAGAAAAGTGGCTAATGAAATTCAATACTTCAAAATGTAAGGTAATGAGAATGGGTACAAGTGCAAGAAGGCCCAAGCTTGACTACTCGGTGGCTGGAGTACAACTTCAAGAGACAGAAAATGAGAGAGATCTAGGAGTAAACATACTGGCAGATTTGTCTCCAGAAATACATATAAATGGCATAGTAAGGGCAGCATATGCATTCTTATCAAATGTAAGGGTAGCCTTCAGGCACATGGACAAGGTAATGTTCAGAAATATTTATGTAACCTATGTGAGCCCAAAACTCGAATATGCAGCCCCCTTTTGGAATCCGCACTTGAAAAAGCACATAGCTAAGCTTGAAAAAGTTCAAAGACATGCCACGAAACTGGTGCCAGAAATACGCGATCTCAGTTATGATGAGAGGCTGAGGGAATTAGACTTGCCATCACTCGAAGCTAGAAGAGTGAGGGGGGATATGGTGACAGTCTTTAAATTCCTTCATGGTTATGATAGAGTGGATAGGGATCGATATTTTGATATGGCTGGCTCTAGAACTAGAGGTCATAGTTTGAAGCTTGGTAAGAAAACTTCTTTGCAGGATGTAAGGAAATACTTTTTCAGTGTAAGAGTAGTTGATAATTGGAATTCGCTAAGCGAGGAGGTAGTTAATGCTATCTCAATCCATAGTTTTCAGGACAGGTATGATAAGTATGACTAAGTATAAAATGGAACCGATCAGGAGACGGGAAGATACGAGCTTTGGGCTCTTTCCCGTAAACACAATTAGGTAATCAATTAGGTAATCACACACATACACACACACACACACACACACACACACACAAACACACACACACTGGAAAACATACAAACAGTTGAATATAAAGAGACAGTAATAAAAAAAAAATGAAAGATGTTGTGATGGAAAGGGCAAATCCACTCATTAAACAGGCACTTGATGAAGAGAGGACAGTGGTAATCTCAGGCATAAGCGAATCCCAGGAGCCAACATGGCAGGGGAGATTTGAAGAAAATAAAGCTAGGGTTGTAGACCTGATAAGATAGCTCGGAGTAGTTTGTGGTCCTGAGGATATTGTAAACATTCACCAACTAGGCAAATATTCGAGGGAAGGAAAGCAGAGACCAACAAAAGTAACCTTTGAGAGAGGGGAAACATGTAGAGAAATATTGATGAGAAAAAAGTCTAATAGACCCTCAAAAATTCAAAGAAGTGTTAATTAGATGATACAGAACACAGGAGGAGATGGGAAAGATCAAAAACTTGTTGCAAGAGGCAAGAAGGTTAAATGAGGAAAGAAATGAAGAAAGGAAAAATTTTCATTTCAGAGTTCTTCCAAACAAAGGGGAGATAAAGAAGATAATGACAGAAGATCAGGGGATGGGGCCTTATTAAGATTGTTATACACAAATGCTGATGGATTAGCTGGTAAGGCAGTAGAATTAAAAGATAGGATTCAAAACAGTAAGGTAGATATAGTAGCAATTACAGAGACTAAGTTGAGTGAGGATATAAACAGTGTCACAGTTTTCCTAAGGGCTTATGAATATTAAGGGTTGAAAGAGCTGAGAGGATTGGTGGAGTGATAGCACTGCTCATAAGTGAAAGGATTCAAGTTGAAGAAATTAACATGGCTATAGAAAGTGAGTTCAAGGAATTTCTTGTTGCTCTCATAAATACTGAATCAGAGAGCATTATAATAACTGTTCTATATAACCCACTAAGGAACCAAAATAGGCTAGAAGTTTATGAGGAGAGTCATATAGGTACTATTGAAGTCATAAACTCAGTTGTTAACATGGCACGGGAAAAAAAATGTAGGATTTTGATTATGGGAGATTTTAATCATGAAGAGATAGACTGGAAAAATCTTGACCCACACAGAGGTGAGGACTCATTCGGGGCAAGATTCCTAGATTGCGTACAAAGGAATTTCCTACATCAACATGTACTGGAACCAACAAGGGCCAGGGGTGGGGATTAGCCATCATTACTTAATCTAGTATTCACAGATAACGTGTTGGATATTGAAAAAATTGAGTATGAACCACCAGCTGGAATGAGTGACCACTGTGTGTTGTTGATGGAGTACTGTATATCATTGAAGATATTCTGCCAGAGAGTAGAGGCACTGAGGACATGAGGAGGAACTATCTGAAAGGTGACTACATCAAAATGAATGAGCTTTTTGCAGTTACTGATTGGAGAACATTATTTTACAAAAAATCTGTACAAGAAATATACAACATCTTTTGTGAGAAATAAGGGAAGATAGTAGATTGCTGCATACCTGTCACCAAAGTACGTGTAATTCATGTCAGAGAGAAATGGTTCGATAATGAGTGTAAAAGAGCTAAGGAGAGGAGAGACAAATGCTCGAAAAGGTATAGGAGAAAAAACATAAATGCTTGGGAAACCTACAAAAGAGCAAGAAATTATTACCTAAGTAAAAGAAGAGAGGCTGAGGGAGACTGTGATATGGACATCACCAGGAAGGCTAAAGAAATTCCCAAGCTTTTCCACAGCTTTATCAGAGGAAAACTGAAGGTAAAAGAACAGGTTTTAAGGCTTAAGAGAGCAGAAGGAAGCATAACTGAGACGGATGAAGAGAATTGAACAAGGAGTTTCAGTCAGTATTTACAGTAGAAAATACTCCACTCCCTCAGATTGCAGACATGGAATCTCATGGGCCGGTATTAGAGAACATCAACCTTACAGCCACAGAGGTATGCACTGCGCTGATGGAATTGGATGTTCATAAAGCTACAGGTCCTGATAATATATCCCCTCATGTACTTAAAAAATGTGCAACCCCAATATCAGTGGCACTAAGTATCATATTTAAAGTCACTGGAGTCAGGGGAGATTCCAAGATGCTGGAAACAAGCAAATGTGATATCTATCTTCAAAAAGGGAAGGAGGGATAAGGCTCTAAACTATAGACCAGTTTCCTTGACCAGCATAGTTTGCAAAGTTATGGAGAAACTACTAAGGAAACATATCTCTCTTCACTTGGAATCCTTCAACTTTTTGTCAGTGAGGCAACATGGCTTCAGAGAAGGTAGATCGACAGTAACAAACTTATTAGAATTTTATGATGAGGTAAGCCAAATCTTACAGGAAAGAGAGGGCTGGGAAGATTGCATATTCCTAGACTTCCAGAAAGCATTTGACACTGTTCCACATGGGAGACTTATTAGGAAGCTGCAAGCAATGGCTAGAATAGGTGAAAATGTCTTGGAATGGATAAAAACTTCCTTAAAAGGAAGGTAACAGAGGGTTAGAATAAGACACTCAGTGTTTGAATGGAGAAGAGTTGGTAGTGGAGTTCCACAGGGTTCAGTTTTAGGGCCACTTTTATTCCATGTGTATGTAAATGACCTACCAGAATCTGTAAATCATTCATGAATATGCTTGCAGATGATGCAATGATTGTGAAGAAAGTAAAAAACGAGAACAATGGTAGAGAACTACAGGAAGATCTAAATAGTCTGCATGAGTGGTCAGAAAAGTGGCTAATGAAATTCAATACTTCAAAATGTAAGGTAATGAGAATGGGTACAAGTGCAAGAATGCCCAAGCTTGACTACTCGGTGGCTGGAGTACAACTTCAAGAGACAGAAAATGAGAGAGATCTAGGAGTAAACATACTGGCAATATTTGTCTCCAGAAATACATATAAATGGCATAGTAAGGGCAGCATATGCCTTCTTATCAAATGTAAGGGTAGCCTTCAGGCACATGGACAAGGAAATGTTCAGAAATATTTATATAACCTATGTGAGCCCAAAACTCGAATATGCAGCCCCCTTTTGGAATCCACACTTGAAAAAGCACATAGCTAAGCTTGAAAAAGTTCAAAGACATGCCACGAAACTGCTGCCAGAAATACGTAATTTCAGTTATGATGAGAGGCCGAGGGAATTAGCATTACCATCACTCGAAGCTATAAGATTGAGGGGGATATGATGACAGTCTTTAAATTCCTTCATGGTTATGATAAGAGTAGATAGGGATCGATATTTTGATATGGCTGGCTCTAGAACTAGAAGTCATAGTTTGAAACTTCGTAAGAAAATTTCTTTGCAGGATGTAAGGAAATACTTTTTCAGTGTAGGAGTAGTTGATAACTGGAATTCGCTAAGCGAGGAGGTAGTTAATGCTATCTCAATCCATAGTTTTAAGGACAGGTATGATAAGTATCACTAAGTACAAAATGGAACCGATGAGGAGACGGGAAGATACGAGCTTTGGGCTCTTTCCCGTAAACACAATTAGGATATCACACACCAGACGTGCACTTTTAAGTATAGGGCTCTTTCCCAAGAGCACAATTAAGCCGATTTTACACCAAAGTGGCACGTCGCACGTGGCGTGCCACATGACATGCACCATGCAACGTGCCACTTTAGTGAGAAAGCGGCCTTGGGTATATACAATTAGGTAAACAAACAAACAAGTGAAAATTGTGAGGGAGTGAAAGACGAGAATAATGGCAGAGAACTTCAGGAAGATCTAAATAGTCTGCATGGATGATCAAATCTGTCTCAGTAAATATGCATAAAAATGGTACTGTATTGGCAGCATACGCTTTCTTAGCATACACAAGTGTAGAGTTAAGGCATAATTATGTACAAGGTAATGATCAGAAAAATTTACATGTCTTATGTGAGGCCAAAGCTTGAATATGCAGCGCCCTTCTAGAAACCGCACTTGAAAGACCATATACATAAGAAATATTTTAGATTTTCTTCGAAATTTATGACAGAGATACGTAGTTTTGAGGAAAAGCTGAGGGAGGTAAACTTACCATCACTCGAAGCTAGACTGAATAAGGTAACATTTTTTACATATCTGCATGGTTTTGAGAAAGTGGATATATTGATATGGTTGGCTCTAAAACTACGAGTCATAGTTTGAAGCTTGTAAGAAAGGAAATACTTTTTTAAAGTAAGATTAGTTAATAATTGGAAATCGCTAAGTGAAGAAACAATAAATGGTATATGCTTTCATAGTTTTAAGGATATAGGCCTCTATGACAAGTGTTAGTGAATAAAAAATAAATGAAGCCGACCAGTAGACGAGAAGTTACGAGCATAGGACTCTTTCCAGTGAGCTAAATTGGGTAAACCCAAATAAGTACATACACACACACACACACACACACACACACACACACACACACACACACACACACACACACACACACTGCGAAGAAGTTTTCGTACGAAGCTTCAAACTATGACCTCTAGTTGTGTGATTACAATTAGGTAATCACACAACTAGAGGTCATAGTTTGAAGCTTCGTACGAAAACTTCTTCGCAGGATGTAAGGAAATACTTTTTCAGTGTAAGAGTAGTTGATAATAGGAATTCGCTAAGCGAGGAGGTAGTTAATGCTATCTCAATCCATAGTTTCAAGGACAGGTATGATAAGTATCACTAAGTCTAAAATGGAACCGATCAGGAGACGGGAAGATACGAGCTTTGGGCTCTTTCCCGTAAACACAATTAGGTAATCACAATTAGGTAATCACACACACACATCAGAGACTGTAAATTCATTCATGAATATGTTTGCAGAAGATGCAAAGATTGTGAAGAAAGTAAGAAACGAGAACAATGATAGAGAACTTCACGAAGATCTAAATATTCTCCATGAGTGGTCAGAAAAGTGGCTAATGAAATTCAATACTTCAAAATGTAAGGTAATGAGAATGGGTACAAATGAAAGAAGGCCCAAGCTTGACTACTCGGTGGCTGGAGTACAACTTCAAGAGACAGAGAATGAGAGAGATATAGGAGTAAACATACTGGCAGATTTGTCTCCAGAAATGCATATAAATGGCATAGTAAGGGCAGCATATGCATTCTTATCAAATGTAAGGGTAGCCTTCAGGCACATGGACAAGAAAATATTCTGAAATATATATGTAACCTATGTGAGGCCAAAACTTGAATATGCAGCCCCCTTTTGGAATCCGCACTTGAAAAAGCATGTGGCTAAGCTTGAAAAAGTTCAAAGACATGCCACGAAACTGGTGCCAGAAATACGCAATCTCAGTTATGATGAGGAGCTGAGGAAATTAAACTTACCATCACTCGAAGCTAGAAGCTTGAGGGGGGGATATGGTGACAGTCTTTAAGTTCCTTCATAGTTATGATAGAGTGGATAGGAATCGATACTTTGATATGGCTGGCTCTAGAACTAGAGGTCATAGTTTGAAGCTTCGTAAGAAAACTTCTTTGCAGGATGTAATAAAGTATTTTTTTAGTGTAAGAGTAGTTGATAATTGAAATTCGCTAAGCTAGGAGGTAGTTTATACTAACTCAATCCATAGGTTTAAGGACAGGTATGATAAGTATCACTAAGTACAAAATGGAACCAATCAGGAGACAGGAAGATACGAGCTTTGGGCTCTTTTCCGTAAGCACAATTAGATAATCACAATTAGGTAATCACACCAGAAGACGGGGAATTACAAGCATATGGCGCTTCCCTTAAGCACAATGATTTAGGTCTATATGCCTCATGGTTTTGACAGGGTGGACCAGGATATTTTGATATGGGTGGCTCTAGAACAAGAGGTCACGGTTTGAAACTTCGTAAGAAAACTTCTTTGTAGGATGTAAGGAGTACTCATTTGATGTAAGAATAGTTGATGATTTGAATTTGCTATGCGATGAAGTAGTTAATGCTAAATGCATTCATAGTTATGAGGACAAATATGATAACTATCATCTATCTATCTATCTACCTTGGCTGTCTCCCCAATTAAGGGGTAGCCAACATAAAAAAAGAAACAATATGGGGATTACTTTGCTCTATGGGCAATGACGAGGGAGCTAGCAACCGTTCAGATGGCACTGCTGGAGTGCCACAGCCCATCCTCCCGGCTCTTCCACAACTTGTGTCGCTTCATAAATGCCAAATCCCCTACTGCCCCTACCACAGGGCTACCTCTGTAAGATGCAGCCCCCTGGTAACAGCAGATGCCCATCAGAGCTGCGTCACTATCGCTCCCCACTCATTCCTATTCCTAGCATGCTCACTTGCTTCCTTCACATCCATCATCCTATCATTCAGGGCTCTCCTTACTCCATCCATCCACCCAAACCTATGCCTCCCTCTAGCACTGTTCCATCAACTCTCGCATCCATCAGTTTTTTCAGCAGTCTTTCATCATCCATCCTTTCCACATGGCCAAACCATCTCAGAACATTCATATCTACTCTGGCTGCAAAATTCTCTCCTCACATCCGTTCTTGCTCTCACCACTTCATTTCTAACCCTATCCAATCAAGATACTCCTCAGGCATTTCATCTCAAACACATTTAGTTTCCGTATCTCACTTACTTTCATACCCCATAAATCTGATCCACACATCACAGTTGGCACAACCACTTCCTCTTACAAAACTCTCTTAACACTCATTTCCAATCCTCTATTCTTCATCACTCCTTTCAACGCACCCAACACTTTGCATCCTTCATTCACTCTGTGACACACATCTGCTTCCACTCCACCATTTTCAGCTATAACCGAGCCTAAATACTTAAACTGATCAACTTCCTCAAGTGGCTCTCCATTCCACATAACATTCAATCCAGCACCATCCTCATTTCTTGTACACCACATAACCTTACTCTTTCCCACATTCACTCGCAACTTCCTTCTCTCACACACCATTCCAAATTCTGACACTAACTGACACAGCTTCTCCTATGAATCTGCCACCACCACAGTATCATCAGCAAACAGCAATTGATTCAGCTCCCACTCGTTATTATCCCCATATACCATTCTCATACCTCGACCACACACTCGCTCATTCACCTCTCTCACGACTCCATCAATATACAAATTGAACAGCCATGGTGACATCACACATCCCTGTCTCAGTCCCACACTAACTGGAAACCACTCACTCACTTCACTCCCTACCCTAACACAAGCTCTACTGCCCTCATACAAACTCTTCACTGCATGCAACAGTTTACCATCAATTCCACATAACCTCAAAACATTCTACATTGCCTCTCTATCAATTCTATCATACGCTTTCTCCAGATCCGAAAATGCAAAATACACATCCTTACCCTTTGATAAATATTTCTCACACAACTGCCTAACTATAAAAATCTGATTTATACAACCTAAACCTCTCCTAAAACCACTCTGCACTTCTGCAATCACATTTTCTATCTTATCCCTAATCCTATCAATCAGTATCCTACCATACACTTTCCTACTACACTCAACAAACTTATACCCTAAAATTACTGCATTCATACACATCTCCCTTCCTTTGTATAGGGGCACTATACAAGCAATCACTCATTCCACTGGCAGCATTGACAACATAAAGCATATATAAAACAATCTCACTAACCATTCCAGTGCAATCATACCCCCTTTCTTTCAACATCTCCGCTCTCACACCATCCATTCCAGGTGCTTTACCTGCTTCCGCTTCATACAATGCCCTTTTCACCTCCTCTCTTGTAATCTCTCTCTCATTTTCATCTCCCATTACTGTCACTTGAACACCCCACACTGCCACTACAGCTGCCTCTCTATCTTCCTCAACAGTCAGCAAGCACTCAAAATCTTCTGCCCATTTTTCCTTGCATCGTTGCCTCTTAACATCTGTCCATTCACATCTTTCAGTCTCTTCCATCCTCGATCCACCTTTCCTTATTGTCTTCACTTCTTTCCAAAACTTCTTTTTATTCTCCTCATATGAAATCGATCAGGAGACGGAAAGTTATGAGAATATGACTTTTTCTCGTAAACACATTTAGGCAATTACACCGGCTGGCCCTACCTTCGAGACGACCTTTGGCGTCGTGCTGGACAGTTTATAGATGGAAAAAATACATATGTGACAATGAGACAACATGGCTACATCATGACGACGTAGATGTAACTCGATATCTATTAAACTTTATACTCTCTCGCTATCGCTCTATAGAGTAGATTCTAACGCTGTCTCTCGAGCGAATTTATATCACGATTATAGCCAATATCTCTTTATTCCTTGTATGAAAATGATCCACGTATCTTTCAGGACAGTACAGATCAGAGAATTGATACTTAAGGCATAAATGCGAAAATTATTAGAGTGCGTGTTGACCCCAGCAAGTGCATTAACCCCAAACATATCCTATTCATACAAGGTTCTGGAAAGCCTGCTATATTAAAAAGAAATTAAAAAACATAATAGGCAGGTATGTTCTCGTCTTTTAAAAGCCAATATCAATCAATTTCACAGCAAAGTTCTTGAGGCCAGATTTATTAAAAAAAGAATAAAAATAATACATATACAAATGCGTGCACTGAAGCACACACACATATATATATATATATATATATATATATATATATATATATATATATATATATATATATATATATATATATATATATATATATATATATATATATATATAAGCGTTTTGAACGAGGAATATTATTCGATAATATAAATTACTTTATTTGTTGTATATACCTGGGGTGATATTACACTCTTCTCTTTATAAACTTGTATGCATACAAACATATAAGTATCACTAAGTATAAAATGGAACCGATCAGGAGACGGGAAGATACGAGCTTTGGGCTCTTTCCCGTAAACACAATTAGGTAATCACATACATACATACATACATGTACAATGGCGGTAAAACTTCGTGTAAGATTATATATATCAAGGACCGTGATTCAGATCTGGACGAAGAACATGCAATGTACCAGTTTAAGTTTAGAAACGCGTTCAGTACGAGTAAGGCAAAGCAAAGAAATGCGAATGGAAAAGCACCAATATAACAAGATATCAAATTGGAGCCCATTGCTTTACTATTTCAAGCAATATATCAAGCTAATATTGGCTTGAAATTTATCAGCAAATTAGTTACTTCTTAACTGTTCCGGTGCCGATTGGTAATAATAATAATAATAATAATAATAATAATAATAATAATAATAATAATAATAATAATAATAATAATAATAATGGAAAAAAATAAATAAGTAATAATAAAAAAAAAAAACTTCCTAATGACAAGTTAATAAAATTAAGATCTTGGCGGAAACCGCTTCATGCTAGCTCAAAGAGTTATGGCATGATATCCTTGCTGACACCAACCCCCCCCCCCTACTTAGTTTATCTAGACATTAGACACTGAACTGAACTTCCTTGCTGACGATGTAACTGGTTTTCCCAAAGCAATTTACTTTTATTTTTTTTATTATTATTATTATCACTATTATTATCATTATCATTATTATTATTATTATTATTATTAGTAGTAGTAGTAGTAGTAGTAGTAGTAGTAGTAGTAGAACTATAATAATAATAATAGTAACTATGATAATAATAATAATAATAATAATAATAATAATAATAATAATAATAATAATAATAATAATAATAATAATAATAATAATTATAATAATAGTGTAATATAGTGGTCTTGGTGGTAGCAGTAGTAGTAGTAGTTGTAGTAGTATTAGTAGTACCAGTAGCAGCAGTAGTAGTAATAGGATATTATTATTATTATTATTATTATTATTATTATTATTATTATTATTATTATTATTATTATTATTATTATTACTATTATATTATAATTATTATTATTAATATCATTATTATTACTGCAAACATAGTTAACCACAATGTCAAAAAAAAAAAAAAAATCCAAACGCAAGACGCTACAGGTCCCATTCCTGTTGAAATTTCTTGTGTAGGGGAGTAATTCGTCTTTAATACTTCAAGATGTGCTCATACTGTAGCCTGAAGTAATCATACCAAGTACTGATGGTCCTTCCACAAAAAAAAAAGACTAACCTGACCCGGTTATTTTAAGGTTAGTACAGTGGTAACGCGCTGGCTTCGCATTCATGAGGTCGAAAGATCGGTTCCCGTCCAAGACCGAGAGTTTAAGCTGTTTACTGGCAGGAACTGCTGTGGGTGGACACCACAGTGGGGGGTTGGGGCTTACCCTGGCTGACGAATACCCATTGTATTGTAATGGAAATAAAGTATTATTATTATTATTATTATTATTATTATTATTATTATAATATGTAATAAGTATAAAATAAGAATTAAACGAATAATTAGTTGCAAGGGGATTGCAAATACTAGTTAAGACTGTATTATTTTCACGATTAAGGTAGAATTTATCATTCCTAGAAGACATAGTGAGGGGGACATCAACACCTGTTATGGTTAGGTTAGATTAATACCCAATGAACATAACTCATGTAGAATTTAACAAATTTTTGTCTGCAAGATTTAAGTCGTCCTTCAGTGACGGTTCCCGTCTTATGCATACAACTTCACCGCATATTCTGGCGTATTCGCTAAACATTCCTTCACATCTGCAAAGTCACAATACTCCAAATTGTTTCTCTTTGCTATATTTATGTGTTGTTGGTACCGGAGGCCTATGGGGACAATTTTCTTTTGCCCGTCCTGGTGTCACTCATAAAAAAAGATGATCTATTACTAATTAGGGAATAATTAAAAGTGGACATTGGGAGAGCTTATCATAATTAACTTGATCCAATATTTTTTTGTATTTATTTTCAGTGTATATCTTCTGCAGACAACAGTTCGGCAGAGAACTATCATAATTTTCAACTGAATAAAAAAAAACTATATGAGAGTGGGGCCCTCGACAAGTTGCCTAATTTTTTTCTCAAGTCTAAAAACTTCTTGACAAGTGGTAAGCAAGGCCAGTAACTTATTCGAGAGAGGAAGAGGTAATTTATTATGATTTTTTTATCACTTCACACTATTACTAAATTTTAATATTTTGTAAAAGTCCCAAAGCTTGCAAATGCTTCTTCCATCGATTAATTACTTAATTTATCTATTTATTTATTTATTAACTTGTGTATTGATATATCTATCTATCTATATCTTTATCTATCATCTATGTGTCTATTTACTTAACCAGACATTTAAATATAAGCTTAGGATCCAGGTTAAGTTGAGGTTAGGTTAAAGTTCTTCATTACAGAAAAGAAGGATTTGGGTAAAATAACGATGCTGTATCTATACAATATTTTGACCAAAGAATTTTGATATATCAATGAAAAAAAAATCGCTCATATATTTTTGATAAAATCTGAGATGAAGTCAGTTTCCCTTCCGCAAAAATAAACCCAGAATAAACATTTATCAAGTTTATATCACAAAACTTAAAAGACGTAAAACAGAAATGTGTCTTACGTTGAATTTAAAGAAAGAATATTGTCTGTGCTTCAACCCTATCTGGAATACTAGTTTTTCAATTATTTTTTGCTGTCAAATATAATCACATCTTGCCGTCTTTTAAGTTTATATCACAAACTTTAAAATTAAAAAAAAAATGTTAAGACGAATATAATGCAAGAAGAGTGTCTGCTACTCAAGCATATTTGAAACAAGACTTCTCTACCATTTTCTGTCAGGCATTCGCACCTTTCCTTTAGAACGCAAAGTAAACACGTTCTACTGCTTATATAAAATTGTTCCCCTTGTCTCCCCTCACCCCATCACCCTCCTTCTGTTTGTTTACATCCATGGTAACTTGTGGAACTAAATAGTGAATGATCATGATGGAATTTTGGGTGGTTCAAATGACTCACAGCTACAGTATATGCGATTCCTTCTGCTGTATTACAATTTTTTTTATTGAGTTTGATACCGGGACGAGCAAAGGAAGTTCTCTAATCAGGCCCGGGCACCAAAAATACATAAAGCAAAGCGTGGTGGTTTGTTAAATGTGAAGGGATAAGAGAGGTCTAACGTATACACCAAGGCCCGATTTCTTAAACAGTGTAAACCTAGGATACCATATTGTTAGTTAGCTAGACAAACACAAATGGATTTCATAAATGCATATGACGCGGTTCTGTGTATGGCTAGGATCCCACATGGGATCCTAGCCATAAACAGAACTGCATCAGATACGTTTATGAAATCCATTTGTGTGCTAAGAATATGGTATCCTAGGTTTACACTGTTTAAAAAATTGGGCCCAAGAGTCGTGTCCTGCAAAAACAAGAAGATGGACTTTGTTCTCAGGTTTGAAGACAAATTTTCTTCAATACAGAAAAACCTTTGCAAAAGTACTTGCCACAGCTCACTTTTTCCCCACAACACACTTGACATTCCATCAGTTTGAATGAGGTGCTACTAACTGTGCCACAGGTCTAAAAGTAGTAGAGAAACCTCTTTGTTAACTGCTATGTAGAGAATGATCATGCTCTAATGAAAGCTACGGTCTTGGGGCACTATCGAAATTAGTATTTATAAAATTAATTGGCAGTGGCCCGCCATTGTTTGATGTTAGAAAGGACATTCACATAGGATAACGGTCGCAGTGCCAGAATCAAAGTCCTTCGAAAGGGGGCATTGTCCTAGCCCTTAACAGTAAAGGGAGTCTGTGACGTAACAAATCACAATTGGAAAATTTGAAAGAAATTTTGATAAAGGCCCGATTTCTTAAACACTGTAAACATAGGATACCATATTGTTAGCTAGCTAGACACACACAAATGAATTTCATAAATGCATCTGACGAGATTCTGTGTAAGGCTAGGATCCCGTACCCTAACCATACACAGAATCGCGTCAGATGCGTTTATGAAATTCATTTGTGTGTCTAGCTAACTAACAACATGATATCCTAGGTTTACACTGTTTAAGAAATCGGGCCAAAGCCTTTATCTACTTACTAGTCACATCATTGGATTCTTCTTTAGACTGGAGTTCGAAAACTACATTTGGTTCAAAATTTATCTCTGTACAGAAGAGTGCTATGTGAATCAGTAGTTTTAGAGAGAGAGAGAGAGAGAGAGAGAGAGAGAGAGAGAGAGAGAGAGAGAGAGAGAGAGAGAGAGAGAGAGAGAGAGAGAGAGAGAGAGAGAGAGAGAGAACACGCATTATGGGTATTAATGTCTTAATCTCTACAAAGCAAGGATAGACACACTAATAGATAGATATCTAAACAGATAGATAGATAGATAGATAGACAGACAGACAGACAGTGAATATGTATAATGAAACTTGGCTTTCTCTTCAAACTGCCCATGTAGTTAGTACTGCTCTCAATGCCATTTATCACCATACTATGTATTAGGGTGGCCCATGGCACCAGCCGTCCGTTGTTTTTTATTACGGACAAGCAAGATGCCTTCTTGCAAAGGACTTCACCATATAATGCATTTGTTTTAATCAAATCAGACTTAATATATTTGCACAAGAAATTATGGAACTGAGACAATGAATTAGGAAAATATTTAGAATTAATTTCTTCCTTATTTTTCTGCAAAGTAAGTAATGTAATTGCTGAGTCAGCTGCAAAAGAAAACAACATTCTTAGACAAACAAAGAAATAAGACAATTTTATTGAGCACTTGAAGAAAATTATTATCTTGTATCGCATGCACTCAAGGTAACGATCACACCTGTCAAAACCAAAATCCTTCGCAAGAAGGCACCGTACAAGCCCTTAGTAGAAAAGGGAGTCCGTGACGTAAAATCGATTACATTATCATATGCATAACACAAATATACTGCCGCGGTGGGCCAGTGGTAGAAGCGCGCGAGTTGGGAGGTGAGGAGACTGGCCAACGCACGTTTTATCTCGCACGTGGTGTTAGGCAAGGTATGCATCCTTCATCCCCCAGCCCCAACCTGTGTTTTGAATGGAGACTAAGTGTGGCGTAATAAGGTGAAAAAAATCACTTGTTTTCTGAACACATGTTAGATAAAAAGCAGCACTATACTATATTCCCAATTT
Source organism: Halocaridina rubra (assembly GCA_037179515.1). NCBI lineage: Eukaryota > Metazoa > Arthropoda > Malacostraca > Decapoda > Atyidae > Halocaridina > Halocaridina rubra. Next base: position 89,004 of record JAXCGZ010011494.1, read on the forward strand.
TTCATCTTATATAAAAGCGTGGCCGGTAACAAAGTCACAGGAAAAAAGTAACAGGTTAGGTTAGGTTTGGTTACGTTAGATTTTTTCCTGTGATTTTTTTTACCAGGATTCTTAAAACAATGTTAAAAAAGATTTTTTTTTTAATTAAGTCCTTACCATATGAACAATCCTCACAGTCATAAATTTTACACTCCTCATCGCATAATATGGACATGTCTTGAAGTCAAATACTGACAGTCCTCATGGTTAAATATTACTTATCCTCATGGCCATAAATTTACAGTCCTCAAGGTCAGACATTCAAAGTCCTCGAGGCCAAATATCATCAATATTCAGAGTCAAATATTAAGTCCTAATGACCAAATATTTACAGTCCTCAGGGTCAAATATTCAAAGTCCTTTTGGCGAAATATTATCAAAACTCAAAGTCAAATATTCACTCCTCATGGCCAAATATATACAGCCCTCAAGGTCAAATATTTAAAGTCCTTTTGGCCAAATATTTGCAATTCTCCAAGTCAATTATTCACAGTACTCTAATATAAAGGTCTTGAGGCCAAATATTTACAAAGCTCAAGGTCAAATATTCAAAGTCCTCATGGCCAAATATCTACAATTCTTAAGGTCAAATATTCACAATCTTCGTGGTCAAACAATTATATAAATACATTTAATATCCAAAAGAATTTTCCAATTTTAATTCAATCACATTGTCAAAAATGAGTTTTATGTCTATATAAACGCCCGCTCTCATGCCGGATTAGGTAAAGATTAGCGACCGCAGAATATTAAATAACCCTGTAAATTATTAGGCTGGGTCAGGCTAGGTTAGGTTAATGCATAACCTATCCTAACTTAACTAACCAAACCTAATAAGTAACGGAGTTATTTAAAGTTCTGGGGTTATCAATCTTTACCTGATCCATCGCGCCTTACCCCCAAGGCGCACCAACTTCCACTAATGGATTACTATTTCGACCTATATACAATTATTTATACGAATCGCGATAGCTGTACATAAGAATAATTTAGCCGATATTACTGTTGATCTTTTTATTCGCCGTCACAGAATAATATTTGTATTGCAGCATAATGTCTAAAGCAGACCGTATCTCTTTTGTATAATATATGAAACGCGAGTTAACAAATTAGGCTTAAGAATGTTTCATGTAATTTGTCTTTTATAATATTCTTACTTACAAAAATTTGTCCTATCCATGTTTCTTACATACCCAAACAAACATTAATTACGTAACTTATGAGAGGCCTGAGCTTGAATACGCAGCCACCTTGAAAAAAAATATATAAACATATTGTAGAAAGTTCAAATATTTTGCTAACAAATTGATAAGAGAGATACGTAAACTCAGTTATAAGGAACGACTGAGGGAGTTAGATTTACCACCACTTGACGCTAAAAGAAAGAGGGGACTTAGCATAAGTTTATGACATGGACATACTTTGATATGGGTGGCTCTAGAATTAGAGGATTCAGCTTGAAGTTTCATGAGAACACTTCTTTGTAGGATGTCAGAAACTACTTCGAATTCGCTAATAGAAGATATAGTAAATGCTAAAATCATTCATAGTTTTAGAAAAACATAATATAAGTGGTTCTTTCCCATTAGCAAAATTATATAAATTAGGTAAATGCACATGTAAAATTTCTGAGGGCCAAAGTAGCTCAGAGGTTGAGTACCTGAGTATGAAAGCGACTGACGCGGGTTCGAGTCAATAGCGGGGCGTTAGGATAGGCATCCAACCTTAACACCCCAGCTCCAATATGTCATAGTACACCCTGCCTTAATCTCCCGGCTCCAACATTTCTGTGTCCACCTCTATTCGAATGGGGGTTCATTATGGCTTAAAAAGGTGCCTTCTCTATTGACATATAATTTCTGAATGCTAATTATTTCAAGTGTGTTGATCTGTCTGTAATTTTACAGCACATCAATATTGCCGATGAAAGAGAAATATCAATAATTGCAATTACGCCACAAGTTATGCAAATTATAACGAAAGGTTAAGTTATTAGTCAAATTAATTGCTACAGTTAGTATGATTGCCTTTTTACGCATCAAAGATATTTTGCTTGGATCATTGTTATCACTGATCAATAAACTTTAAGTGCTTGAAGCAAGCGAGAAAGGACAAATACCGTAAAATCACACACACACACACTACTCTATATATATATATATATATATATATATATATATATATATATATATATATATATATATATATTATATATATATATATATATATATAATATATATATATATATATATATATATATATATATATATATATATATATATATATATATATATATATATATATATATATGAAACAGTAGCATATGTGTTAATGAAAAAAAAAAGCTTATCTTAACAAGGATTCAAAACTATGGCACACGAACATTCCATTACTGTACACAGATAGTTACGAAACCTACCACTAAAGTTCTGGAAGAAATTGTGGACACTTTACTACTAACGACTTTAATAAATGTGTCGGCTCAGTTTATACTAGCTTCCTAACCTCGCTCTTGGCTGTGTATGCGTTTTATTCATCTCCTTGTACGCGTACACTATTCAAATATGCACATTAATTCATGTGCTTATAAAAAAAATACTGACCATGGTCAGTATTTCCATTTATAGTACATCGACACCATACAATGTAATGATGTCCAACCTACAGCATGCTAACACTCCTCCACTGATCAGGAATGGTTACTAACCGCACCACTGAAAGTTTTAAAAAAGGTTGAAAAAAAAATCCTTTATTTAATAGTAAGAACAGAAATTGGACCCAATATTCTGATATGTCTGTAGTACACATTGCAGAATTAAAGATGAAGACTAAAACTAATGAAATTTGTACGAAAGAAATATACTGACGCTATTTCATTGTGTCATACAGGCGGTATTTCGTGACAAAAGACCTTCTGAGTCATTAGTATTTCCCAAACATGAGCTATCGTTGTCCTGGCGACAGTGCAACAGAAAATCAAGGCCTCAGTTTCGCGAATCAATTATTCTTGCATTCACTAAGTATATACTCTATGCTTTTAACTTAAAAGAAGAGACCAGCTTAATACATACGAGTAAAACCTTCTATTTGATATTGCATTCTGAAAGATAAGATGAAACGAGAATAATACACGGGTGGCGAAAAATAAAATTATCTTAGATTGGACATAGAAGCCGGATTTATACTTTATTAGAATAGTAAAATATGGAAGAAAATTTATTTATGAATGAAAATTTGATGAATGGGTGTCAAATACACACACACACACACATATATATATATATATATATATATATATATATATATAGTATATATATATATATATATATATATATATATATATATATATATATATATATATATATATATATATATATACACACACAAGAAGGTCTCTTTAATAAAGATATAAAACTTTGATTTGTGGGAAAAAAAATAAATAGCTGTTTACGAGACATACCTATCTGGTTTGTAAATTAACATGTGCTCTTCGTTTCAAAAAAATGTGCATATGTTTAAAAGGAAAATACTGTTGAATCTTTACTTAATAGAATATCTCTATTTTAAGCCATCCTAAGGTAACCTAACCCTATTTCACCTTTACCAATAATTAATCAAGTGTAATTAGAGTCTTAATCCAAATGGAGAAAAATGATTAGGTAATGTTAGGTTAGGTAAGGTAAGGTAAGGTTAGGTTAGGTTAGGTTAGGTTAGGTTAGGTTAGGTTAGGTTAGTTTAAGAGTTAGATCAGATTCAATATGGGATAATAAAAATTATGGCGTAAAAACAAAACAAAATAATAATAATAATTCTTAAGACCATACGATGAAGGAAAAAATATTTCTTTATTTCCTAATACAAGAAAAACTATAATCTGCTAAAAAAAAAAATAATAATAATAATAATAATAATAAAAATCTGAAAACCTAAAAAATAGAAATAGACAAAAATTTCTCAAAAGATCTTAACGGTAAGTTACGGGCATACGGCTCTCTCCCATTAACACAATTAGGTATATACAATTTAGGGAAACACACACACACACACACACAGAGGATATTACAGGCATAGGGCTTTTTTCCCAGAAACAAAAAAAAAAAGATAAATGAATTACATGGGCACACAAACCAATAACTCGAATGTATTTCGTTATTCAACTCATTAAGAACTCATGGCGTCGTATGTACAAAAACACATTCTATGGTCTCAAGTAAACAGCTTGCGTGTTTATACATACGCCATAGAGTGTTATATTAAGAGTCCTTCCTAATCATATTGTCCTTTCATTGATTAAAAGTGTTTTATATTAGCTTTTTCAAGAGAGAGAGAGAGAGAGAGAGAGAGGAGAGAGAGAGAGAGAGAGAGAGAGAGAGAGGAGAGAGAGAGAGAGAGAGAGAGAGAGAGAGAGAGAGAGAGAGAGAGAGAGAGAGAGAGAGAGAGAGAGAGAGAGAGAGTAATGATGCAGACAAGGCCAGTAAGAGAAAATTCGATCCCTGAAAGTGACTTGTACAACTTCTCTTCGCCAGAACCCCCTAAGGGAGATTCCAGTCAACTCAGAAGGCTCACTGATTTCACCTTTAGATGTGTGGAGACATCGATGGAAGGATATCATGAGGAGGACAAAAACACCTTCTCTCTCTCTCTCTCTCTCTCTCTCTCTCTCTCTCTCTCTCTCTCTCTCTCTCTCTCTCTCTCTCTCTCTCTCTCTCTCTCTCTATGCAAGACAAAACAGTTCCAAGACAAACAACAATGATCCATGTAATATTTACCATGTGAATATTTTATAAGCCTACGGAAGATGAAAAGTGCTGATAAGACTTCACTTTTATTTTTCATTATACTTGTATTTCTTCCTTTATGCCCCCTTTTACATGATTTCCCTTCATATCTTATCGCTTTTTTCCCCCTTATATCTCCTTTATCACCCATTTATATTGTCAGTCAACCCTTACCTAACCTCACACCCTTTCATTAACCTTTAATCTCCATCAGGTAGGACCTGTGTGGTAACCTGAAGATTATACATAGATATCCAATGGCTGCATTCCCTTGTAAGGGACTGGCCGAGTCATAGCACACATATTTACCAAATGCCAATTCAACCTCATCACTCCTCTTAGCTCCTTGATAAAAGGTTGCCACAATTCCCCCCCCCCTCCCTTCATCATATTGCATAGATCACCCAAGGGGAGTAGGCCAGCTTTTTCTGCAATGAGGCCCGATAGCTGTAGCTAGTTTAGTCCCACCCCTTCAACTCAAGCTAAATTCCCAAACACCCTCACTCAAGATCATACAGATAAAATAGTTTAAAAATGAACACAGATAAATAGTTTGCGAGTAGCAACAGTATACAGAATAACGTAGAGGGGTCAATATTGACTTATTTAGTATTGTGCAATCAACAGTTCATGACGATGTACATATAAAGGTAACTCGAACATATTATCGTTTGTGCTCCATGGTCAAATTTGTGGCCTTGGGTAGTGTCCTTTAATGTGAATTTAAAAACTCCCAATAATCAAATTCCATAAATTTGGGTCCCAATTTGTGGCCTTGGGCAGTGTCCTTTAATGTGAATTAAAAAACTTCCAATAATCAAATTACATATTTTTTCCGGATCCCAATTTGTGGCCTTGGGCAGTGTCCATTAATGAGAATTTAAAAACTCCCAATAATCAAATTACATATTTTTGGATCCCAATTTGTGGCCATGGGCAGTGTCCTTTAATGTGAATTTAAAAACTCCCAATAATCAAATTCAATAAATTTGGGTCCCAATTTGTGGCCTTGGACAGTGTCCTTTAATGTGAATTTAAAACTCCCAATAAGCAAATTACATATTTTTGCATCCCAATTTGTGGCCTTGGGCAGTGTCCTTTATTGTGAATTTAAAGACTCCCAATAATCAAATTCCATAAATTTGGGTCATCATTTGTGGCCTTGTGCAGTGTCCTTTAAGTGAATTTAAAAAACTCCCAATAATCAAATTCCATAAATTTGGGTCATAATTTGTGGCCTTGGGCAGTGTCCTTTAATGTGAATTTAAAAACTCCCAATATTCAAATTACATATTTTTGGATCCCAATTTGTGGCCTTGGGCAGTGTCCTTTAATGTGAACTTAAAAACTCCCAATAATCAAATTCCATAAATTTGGGTCCCTAATATTTGGAAGAGTAAGGAATTCCAATCTTATATTCCTTGAAATGTCGTGAGAGCAGACTAAAAGGGATGGGGGAATAGGAAAGGAGGAGGCAATACTTCCTTCCCTCTTTTTTTCTCTTGTTCCGGTTTTACGTCACTTACTCCCTTTTCTACTAAGGGCTAGGACGGTTGCCTTCTTGCGAAGGACTTGTTTTGGCAGATGTAGTCGGTACCCTGAGTGCATGCCCTTGCTAACCTCAGACCGTGACGGGGAGCGAACCCTCGACCTGACGCCCTTTTTTTCTCTATTTTCCACAAAGGATCTGACAGAGTAGGCAAGAATTGGCAAGGGATATTAAATCTTTGCTACCTCATGTTTTTGTTCAAGTTTTCGGTTCCCTGCGAACCCAGCATGAAAACGAGTCTTGATTAAAACAATGTGTAATTAATGAACAAATTTCGCATTACATACGAAAATCATGGGTATAATGCAACAGAACAATTATGATTATCATTCCAGGTAAAGATGTTATTGAAAGTATTGGATTCAGTTCTACAGTACAATACAGTCTCTATTTCGGTATGTATCTGTCATCGGCCAAAAAAAAAAAAATATCAATACCTTTGACCAACGTCTCATAAAAAAAAAATATATGAGTATTTAATGAACAAGCTACTTCGTGGTGAATAAAAAAAAAACACGAACATTCGAAAAAAGAACACTCAAGAACATTTTTTTAGTTAAGAACTTGTACACAGAAAAATAATATATATATATATATATATATATATATATATATATATATATATATATATATATATATATATATATATATATATATATATATATATATATATATATATATATATATATTATATATATTATATATATATATATATATATATATATATATATATATATATATATATATATATATATATATATATATATATATATATATATATATATATATATATATATATATATATATATATATATATATAATAAAGCAGTTTCAGTATAGAACGTTTCGGTCTTTGGTCAAATGTGTCAAAACCGATGCGCAACTTTTCTCTGATATGAGCATTGAATGAGACACTTCGTCTTGAAGAGGAGAAAAATACAAGCATTCTACAGAAATAGCCTCAAGTGAAACAATGTTTTACAATACAGAGTTTCAGTTTAGCATGTTTCGTTCTCAGATTAAAAAATACTTTCCTCGGTAAAACACTCTAGGTGCAACTTGTATCAGAAATGGTGAAAAAAAATCAAACTGGTGTCCAAACTATTCAAAATCTGATTTAATTCACAAAATAATGATCTTGGAATATAAGTCTTTAACATTTGTAGCTAAAATATCGGGCTTGACACTTAACAGAAGGAGAAATTAGGTCGGAAATGTTATGAAATGCTCCTTCTAAGTTCCAAGTTTCGTCTTATAGTAACACGAAAATAAAACTAACAGAAAAACACATCGAAAATGGTCTCAAAAAGCTCCTACAAGTTCCAAGTTTTGGTACTCAGAAAAAAATAACTAAAACTAACAGCAAAACAGGTCGAAAATAGTCTCAAATAAGCTCCTACAAGTTCCATGTTTTGGTACTCAGAAAAAAATAAATAAAACTAACAGCAAAACAGGTCGAAAATAGTCTCAAATAAGCACCTACAACTTCCGAGTATTAGTACACAGAAAAAATAATAAAACTAAAGGGGTATTTGGTTGTTGAACACGTTTGTCGAACGCGTTCGACAACCAAATACCCCGTTCACACGTTCGAACATCACTTCATACACTTGTCTGTCGAACCGATTCGACGAACCGTTTGACCGTGTGAGCCAGGCATAACAGAAAAACGGGCCGAAAATAAGTCTCAAATAAGTCCTTACAACTTCCAAGTATTGGTACTCAGAAAAAAGAATGAAACTAACAGTGAAACAGGTCGAAAAGTCTTATAAAACCTCCTAAAAAAAAAAAAAAAAAAAAAAAAAAAAAAAAAAAAAAAAAACACGTTTCTCAAAACAGCTCCTGCAAATTCCAATATTTGTCACAACAAAAATAAAATAAAACTAAGAGCAAAACATGACGAAAAACGTCTCAAAACAGCTTATGCAAAAATTAAATTAAAAGCAAAAAAAGGGTTGAAAAGTCTCTCAAAACAGCTCTCTAAGTTCCAAGATGTGTGTCACACTAAAAAAAAAAGGGGGGGGGGGAATTAAAGTAACATCAAAAACAGGACGAAAACTCTCTTAAAGCAGCTTCTGCATTTCCAAGTTTTCTCATTATATAGATAATAAAACTAACAGCAAAACAGGCCGAAGAGCATCTAAGAACAGCTCTTGCAATTTCCAAGTTGTGTCACAAGAAAGGAAATTTAACTAAAAATAAATAGACACGCGTTAAAACATGTCTCCAAAACAGCACTTGCATGTTCCAAGTTTTGTCACACAAGAAAGGAAATTAAACTCAAAACAAAAAGGCGTTAAAAACATGTCTCCAAAACAGCGCTTGCAAGTTCCAAGTTTTGTCACACAAGAAAGGAAATTAAACTCAAAACAAAAAGGCGTTTAAAACATGTCTCCAAAACAGCGCTTGCAAGTTCCAAGTTTTGTCACACAATAAAGGAAATTAAACTCAAAACAAAAACGCGTTTAAAACATGTCTCCAAAACAGCGCTTGCAAGTTCCAAGTTTTGTCACACAAGAAAGGAAATTAAACTCAAAACAAAAAGGCGTTTAAAACATGTCTCCAAAACAGCGCTTGCAAGTTCCAAGTTTTGTCACACAAGAAAGGAAATTAAACTCAAAACAAAAACGCGCTTAAAACATGTCTCCAAAACAGCGCTTGCAAGTTCCAAGTTTTGTCACACAAGAAAGGAAATTAAACTCAAAACAAAAAGGCGTTTAAAACATGTCTCCAAAACAGCGCTTGCAAGTTCCAAGTTTTGTCACACAAGAAAGGAAATTAAACTCAAAACAAAAACGCGTTTAAAACATGTCTCCAAAACAGCGCTTGCAAGTTCCAAGTTTTGTCACACAAGAAAGGAAATTAAACTCAAAACAAAAAGGCATTTAAAACATGTCTCCAAAACAGCGCTTGCAAGTTCCAAGTTTTGTCACACAAGAAAGGAAATTAAACTCAAAACAAAAAGGCGTTAAAAACATGTCTCCAAAACAGCGCTTGCAAGTTCCAAGTTTTGTCACACAAGAAAGGAAATTAAACTCAAAACAAAAAGGCGTTTAAAACATGTCTCCAAAACAGCGCTTGCAAGTTCCAAGTTTTGTCACACAAGAAAGGAAATTAAACTCAAAACAAAAAGGCGTTTAAAACATGTCTCCAAAACAGCGCTTGCAAGTTCCAAGTTTTGTCACACAAGAAAGGAAATTAAACTCAAAACAAAAAGGCGTTTAAAACATGTCTCCAAAACAGCGCTTGCAAGTTCCAAGTTTTGTCACACAAGAAAGGAAATTAAACTCCGTTTAAAACATGTCTCCAAAACAGCGCTTGCAAGTTCCAAGTTTTGTCACACAAGAAAGGAAATTAAACTCAAAACAAAAACGCGTTTAAAACATGTCTCCAAAACAGCGCTTGCAAGTTCCAAGTTTTGTCACACAAGAAAGGAAATTAAACTAAAAACAAAAACGCGTTTAAAACATGTCTCCAAAACAGCACTTGTATGTTCCAAGTTTTGTCACAACAGAAAAGGATAATGTAACAATATAAAATAAAAGAGAATAACAATTACATTAATCGGTTTTACGTCACTGACTCACTTTTCTACTAAGGGCTCGGACGGCGCCTTCTTGCGAAAGGAGTTTAGTTTTGGCAGGTGTGATCGCTACCCTAAGTACATGCCCTTCCTAACCTCAGATACGTGGCGGGCCATGAACCCTCAACTTGACACCTCAAATTCACGGACACTACCACTTTGCCACGGCGATCACAAAACAAATGTAGAGGTGGGGGGGTCTTACAATAGAGCGCCACAAGGGCTCTTTAAGTTACCATGAAAACAGGAACAACACTGGAAAAGGGCAATACATTTGGTCAAGCAGCGGATGGCGACAGCAGAAGGATGGGCTCTTAAGTTACCATGACAGCAGGAACAACACTGGCAAAGGGCAACACATTGGGTCAAGCACCGGACAGCAACAGAAGAGGGGTGTGTTAAAAGAAATTTAATTAACTGTAATGTTTGCTTGTACAAGTACTCTACCATAGTAAAACACAAAAAGCTTCTCTCTCTCTCTCTCTCTCTCTCTCTCTCCTCTCTCTCTCTCTCTCTCTCTCTCTCTCTCTCTCTCTCTCTCTCTTTAAAATGGCACTCATAAAGACTTAAATTTTCGCTTTTTATTTTCATATTTCAAAGAAATTTTGTGCATAAAACAGTGTGGAGTTACAGCATGCAAAAACACAAAGAACACACACACACAACTAGGTAAATATTCGAGGGAAGGAAAGCCGAGACCAACAAAAGTAACCTTTGAGAGAGGGGAAACATGTAGGGAAATATTGTTGAGAAAAAAAGTCTAAAAGACCTTCAAGAATTCAAAGAAGTGTTCATTAGACAATACAGAACACAGGAAGAGATGGGAAAGATCAAAAACTTGTTGCAAGAGGCTAGAAGGTTAAATGATGAAAGAAATGAAGAAGAGAAGAAAAATTTTCATTACAGAGTTCTTCCAGACAAAGGGGAGATAAAGAAGATAATGACAGAAGATCAGGGGATGGGGCCTCATTAAGATTGTTATACACACACACCGCGCGTTCAGTGACACACGGAATTGCTCCTCTTAAATTTTTAACTGTTTCGAGTGACTAAAGTGCTTAGTGGAAAGCTTTACCATAATTTCCATAAATCTGAAATCCTGCAGAGTATTGTGAGTACAAAAACTAATATTTGTTGTAAGACGAGACTGTTCATATTAAAGGAAAAAAATTGAGAACTTTTTCGTGAGGAAGAGAGAGAAGCTGCCGTCCAGTTTCTGCCTTGAGGGAAATCTAGAAGAGTTGCCAGACGTGGAGCCATCACACCACATTACCTAATTTTTTGTGTAAACTGGGGAAAGCTCTTAAGCCGCTTTACCTGATCCTGTGGTTCTATATATTGTTAAAATCAGTATCCTTCCCATTTATATTAACTAGTTAGTTAGTTTGATACACGAAAAAATTGAATAATAAAAAAAAAAAAATTACCAAATACCCACCTGTCAACAGTACTGAGTTAAGTTGCCAAGTAGTACAGCAGTCCTATTTTCTTCATTTTTTTTTTTTTTTTGCTTTTCTTTTAGCTTTCTCTTTTGCTATTTTGTTATTTTGTATATATATTGAGTTAAATGTAAAGTCTAAATCCCGTGATAACATATCTTGGTTAGCAAGTCAGTTTATCAGTTAGGAAGAATATATAACAGAAACAGGTGGGTGCCACCTCAAACACAAATTCGAATTTTCCTTCAGGTTTGACTTTTGTTTTTCTTTTTCTTTTTATTCTTAAATTACCATGGTCAAGTTTTTAAGTTAAGATGTGTGTTACCAGAAAGGAGACAAACTAAGTCACTAAATAGCACTTATATGTGAGAGGACTGGTGGAGGGATAGCACTGCTCATAAGTGAGAGGATTCAAGTTGAAGAAATAAACTTGGCTATAGAAAGTGAGTTCAGGGAATTTCTTGTTGCTCGCATAAATACTGGGTCAGAGAGCATTATAATAACTGTTGTATACAACCCACCAAGGAACCAAAATAGGCTTGAAATTTATGAGGAAAGTCATATAGGTACGATTGAAGTCATAAACTCAGTTGTTAACATGGCGCGGGAGAAAAAATGTAGGATTTTGATTATGGGAGACTTTAATCATAAAGAGATAGATTGGATAAATCTTGACCCACACAGTGGTGAGGACTCAATTGGGGCAAGATTCCTAGATTGCGTACAAGGGAATTTCCTACACCAACATGTAATGGAACCAACAAGAGCCAGGGGTGGGGATGAGCCATCACTACTTGATCTGGTGTTCACAGATAATGTGTTGGATATTGAAATTATTGAGTATGAACCACCAATTGGAAAGAGTGACCACTGTGTGTTGTTGATGGAGTATATCATTGAAGACATTCTTCCTGAGAGTAGAGGCACTGAGGACATGAGGAGGAACTATGCGAAAGGAGATTACATCAAAATGAATGAGCTTTTTGCAGTTATTGACTGGAGAACCTTACTTTACAACAAATCTGTACAAGAAATGTATGACATCTTTTGTGAGAAATATGGGAAGATAGTAGATTGCTGCATACCTGTCACCAAAGTAGGTGTAATTCATGCCAGAGAGAAATGGTTCGATAATGGGTGTAAAAGAGCTAAGGAGTGGAGAGACAAATGCTGGAAAAGGTATAGGAGGAGAAAAAACATAAATGCCTGGCAAACCTACAAAAGAGCAAGAAATGACTACCTAAGTAAAAGGAGAGAGGCAGAGAGAGATTATGAGAGGGACATCACCAGGAAGGCTAAAGAAAATCCCAAGCTTTTCCACAGCTTTATCAGAGGAAAACTGAAGGTAAAAGAACAGGTTTTAAGGCTAAAGAGAGCGGATGGAAGCATCACTGAGACGGACGAAGAGATCTGCAAAGAATTGAACAAGGAGTTTCAGTCAGTATTTACAGTAGAAAATACCCCACCCCCTCAGATTGCAGTGATAGAAGCTCAAGGGCCGGTATTAGAGATCATCAACCTTACAGCCACAGAGGTATGCAAAGCGCTGATGGATTTAGATGTTCATAAAGCTACAGGTCCTGATGACATATCCCCTCATGTGCTTAAAAAATGCGCAAACACAATATCAGTGGCATTAAGTATCATATTTAAGGAGTCACTGGAGTCGGGGGAGATTCCAAGATGCTGGAAACAAGCAAATGTGATACCTATCTTCAAAAAGGGAAGGAGGGATACGGCTCTGAACTATAGACCAGTTTCCTTGACCAGCATAGTTTGCAAACTTATGGAGAAACTACTAAGGAAACATATCTCTCTTCACTTGGAATCCTTCAACTTTTTGTCAGTGAGGCAACATGGCTTCAGAGAAGGAAGATCAACAGTAACAAACTTATTAGAATTTTATGATGAGGTAAGCCAAATCTTACAGGAAAGAGAGGGCTGGGCAGATTGCATATTCCTAGACTTCCAGAAAGCGTTTGACACTGTTCCACATGGGAGACTTATTAGGAAGCTGCAATCAATGGCTAGAATAGGTGGAAATGTCTTGGAATGGATAAAAACTTACTTAGAAGGAAGGGAACAGAGGGTTAGAGTAAGACACTCAGTGTCTGAATGGAGAAGAGTTAGTAGTGGAGTTCCACAGGGTTCAGTTTTAGGGCCACTTTTGTTCCTTGTATATGTAAATGATCTACCAGAGTCTGTAAATTCATTCATGAATATGTTTGCAGATGATGCAAAGATTGTGAAGAAAGTAAAAAACAAGAACAATGGTAGAGAACTTCAGGAGGATCTAAATAATCTGCATGAGTGGTCAGAAAAGTGGCTAATGAAATTCAATACCTCAAAATGTAAGGTAATGAGAATGGGTACAAGTGCAAGAAGGCCCAAGCTTGACTACTCGGTGGCTGGAGTACAACTTCAAGAGACAGAAAATGAGAGAGATCTAGGAGTAAACATACTGGCAGATTTGTCTCCAGAAATACATATAAATGGCGTAGTAAGGGCAGCATATGCATTCTTATCAAATGTAAGGGTAGCCTTCAGGCACATGGACAAGGAAATTTTCAGAAATATTTATGTAACCTATGTGAGGCCAAAACTCGAATATGCAGCCCTCTTTTGGAACCCGCACTTGAAAAAGCACATAGCTAAGCTTGAAAAAGTTCAAAGACATGCCACGAAACTGGTGCCAGAAATACGCAATCTCAGTTATGATGAGAGGCTGAGGGAATTAGACTTACCATCACTCGAAGCTAGAAGAGTAAGGGGGGATATGGTGACAGTCTTTAAATTCCTTCATGGTTATGATAGAGTGGATAGGGATCGATATTTCGATATGGCTGGCTCTAGAACTAGAGGTCATAGTTTGAAGCTTCGGAAGAAAACTTGTTTGCAGGATGTAAGGAAATACTTTTTCAGTGTAAGAGTAGTTGATAATTGGAATTCGCTAAGCGAGGAGGTAGTTAATGCTATCTCAATCCATAGTTTTAAGGACAGGTATGATAAGTATCACTAAGTCTAAAAATGGAACCGATCAGGAGACGGGAAGATACGAGCTTTGGGCTCTTTCCCGTAAACACAATTAGGTAATCACAATTAGGTAATCACACAAATGCTGATGGATTAGCTGGTAAGGCAGTAGAATTAAAAGATAGGATTCACAACAGTAAGGCAGATATAGTAGCAATCACAGAGACTAAGTTGAGTGAGGACATAAACAGTGTCACAGTTTTTCCTAAGGGTTTCAGAATACTAAGGGTTGAAAGATCTGAGAGGACTGGTGGAGGGATAGCACTGCTCATAAGTGAAAGGATTCAAGTTGAAGAAATAAACTTGGCTATAGAAAGTGAGATCAAGGAATTTCTTGTTGCTCGCATAAATACTGGGTCAGAGAGCATTATAATAACTGTTGTATACAACCCACCAAGGAACCAAAATAGGCTTGAAGTTTATGAGGAAAGTCATATAGGTACTATTGAAGTCATAAACTCAGTTGTTAACATGGCACGGGGAAAAAATGTAGGATTTTGATTATGGGAGACTTTAATCATAAAGAGATAGATTGGATAAATCTTGACCCACACAGTGGTGAGGACTCATTCGGGGCAAGATTCCTAGACTGCGTACAAGGGAATTTCCTACACCAACATGTAATGGAACCAACAAGGGCCAGGGAGGGGGATGAGCCATCACTACTTGATCTAGTGTTCACAGATAATGTGTTGGATATTGAAAATATTGAGTATGAACCACCAATTGGAAAGAGTGACCACTGTGTGTTGTTGATGGAGTATATCATTGAAGATATTCTTCCTGAGAGTAGAGGCACTGAGGACATGAGGAGGAACTATCCGAAAGGAGATTACATCAAAATGAATGAGCTTTTTGCAGTTATTGACTGGAGAACCTTATTTTACAACAAATCTGTACAAGAAATGTATGACATCTTTTGTGAGAAATATGGAAAGATAGTAGATTGCTGCATACCTGTCACCAAAGTAGGTGTAATTCATGCCAGAGAGAAATGGTTCGATAATGGGTGTAAAAGAGCTAAGGAGTGGAGAGACAAATGCTGGAAAAGGTATAGGAGGAGAAAAAACATAAATGCCTGGCAAAGCTACAAAAGAGCAAGAAATGACTACCTAAGTAAAAGGAGAGAGGCAGAAAGAGACTATGAGAGGGACATCACCAGGAAGGCTAAAGAAAATCCCAAGCTTTTCCACAGCTTTATCAGAGGAAAACTGAAGGTAAAAGAACAGGTTTTAAGGCTAAAGAGAGCGGATGGAAGCATCACTGAGACGGATGAAGAGATCTGCAAAGAATTGAACAAGGAGTTTCAGTCAGTATTTACAGTAGAAAATACCCCACCCCCTCAGATTGCAGTGATAGAAGCTCAAGGGCCGGTATTAGAGAACTACAACCTTACAGCCACAGAGGTATGCAAAGTGCTGATGGATTTAGATGTTCATAAAGCTACAGGTCCTGATGACATATCCCCTCATGTGCTTAAAAAATGCGCAAACACAATATCAGTGGCACTAAGTATCATATTTAAGGAGTCACTGGAGTCGGGGGAGATTCCAAGATGCTGGAAACAAGCAAATGTGATACCTATCTTCAAAAAGGGAAGGAGGGATACGGCTCTGAACTATAGACCAGTTTCCTTGACCAGCATAGTTTGCAAACTTATGGAGAAACTACTAAGGAAACATATCTCTCTTCACTTGGAATCCTTCAACTTTTTGTCAGTGAGGCAACATGGCTTCAGAGAAGGTAGATCAACAGTAACAAACTTATTAGAATTTTATGATGAGGTAAGCCAAATCTTACAGGAAAGAGAGGGCTGGGCAGATTGCATATTCCTAGACTTCCAGAAAGCGTTTGACACTGTTCCACATGGGAGACTTATTAGGAAGCTGCAATCAATGGATAGAATAGGTGGAAATGTTTTGGATGGATAAAAACTTACTTAGAAGGAAGGGAACAGAGGGTTAGAGTAAGACACTCAGTGTTTGAATGGAGAAGAGTTAGTAGTGGAGTTCCACAGGGTTCAGTTTTAGGGCCACTTTTGTTCCTTGTACATGTAAATGACCTACCAGAGTCTGTAAATTCATTAATGAATATGTTTGCAGATGATGCAAAGATTGTGAAGAAAATAAAAAACAAGAACAATGGTAGAGAACTTCAGGAGGATCTAAATAATCTGCATGAGTGGTCAGAAAAGTGGCTAATGAAATTCAATACTTCAAAATGTAAGGTAATGAGAATGGGTACAAGTGCAAGAAGGCCCAAGCTTGACTACTCGGTGGCTGGAGTACAACTTCAAGAGACAGAAAATGAGAGAGATCTACGAGTAAACATACTGGCAGATTTGTCTCCAGAAATACATATAAATGGCATAGTAAGGGCAGCATATGCATTCTTATCAAATGTAAGGGTAGCCTTCAGGCACATGGACAAGGAAATGTTCAGAAATATTTATGTAACCTATGTGAGGCCAAAACTCGAATATGCAGCCCCCTTTTGGAATCCGCACTTGAAAAAGCACATAGCTAAGCTTGAAAAAGTTCAAAGACATGCCACGAAACTGGCGCCAGAAATACGCAATTTCAGTTATGATGAGAGGCTGAGGGAATTAGACTTACCATCACTCGAAGCTAGAAGAGTGAGGGGGGATATGGTGACAGTCTTTAAATTCCTTCATGGTTATGATAGAGTGGATAGGGATCGATATTTTGATATGGCTGGCTCTAGAACTAGAGGTCATAGTTTGAAGCTTGGTAAGAAAACTTCTTTGCAGGATGTAAGGAAATACTTTTTCAGTGTAAGAGTAGTTGATAATTGGAATTGGCTAAGCAAGGAGGTAGTTAATGCTATCTCAATCCATAGTTTTAAGGACAGGTATGATAAATATCACTAAGTCTAAAATGGAACCGATCAGGAGACGGGAAGATACGAGCTTTGGGCTCTTTCCCGTAAACACAATTAGGTAATCACAATTAGGTAATCACACACACACACACACACACACACACACACACACACACACACACACACACACACGCTGATGGATTTAGATGTTCATAAAGCTACAGGTCCTGATGACATATCCCCTCATGTGCTTAAAAAATGCGCAAACACAATATCAGTGGCACTAAGTATCATATTTAAGGAGTCACTGGAGTCGGGGGAGATTCCAAGATGCTGGAAACAAGCAAATGTGATACCTATCTTAAAAAAGGGAAGGAGGGATACGGCTCTGAACTATAGACCAGTTTCCTTGACCAGCATAGTTTGCAAAGTTATGGAGAAACTACTAAGGAAACATATCTCTCTTCACTTGAAATCCTTCAACACTTTGTCAGTGAGGCAACATGGCTTCAGAGAAGGTAGATCAACAGTAACAAACTTATTAGAATTTTATGATGAGGTAAGCCAAATCTTACAGGAAAGAGAGGGCTGGGCAGATTGCATATTCCTAGACTTCCAGAAAGCGTTTGACACTGTTCCACATGGGAGACTTATTAGGAAGCTGCAATCAATGGCTAGAATAGGTGGAAATGTTTTGGATGGATAAAAACTTACTTAGAAGGAAGGGAACAGAGGGTTAGAGTAAGACACTCAGTGTTTGAATGGAGAAGAGTTAGTAGTGGAGTTCCACAGGGTTCAGTTTTAGGGCCACTTTTGTTCCTTGTATATGTAAATGACCTACCAGAGTCTGTAAATTCATTAATGAATATGTTTGCAGATGATGCAAAGATTGTGAAGAAAATAAAAAACGAGAACAATGGTAGAGAACTTCAGGAGGATCTAAATAATCTGCATGAGTGGTCAGAAAAGTGGCTAATGAAATTCAATACTTCAAAATGTAAGGTAATGAGAATGGGTACAAGTGCAAGAAGGCCCAAGCTTGACTACTCGGTGGCTGGAGTACAACTTCAAGAGACAGAAAATGAGAGAGATCTACGAGTAAACATACTGGCAGATTTGTCTCCAGAAATACATATAAATGGCATAGTAAGGGCAGCATATGCATTCTTATCAAATGTAAGGGTAGCCTTCAGGCTCATGGACAAGGAAATGTTCAGAAATATTTATGTAACCTATGTGAGGCCAAAACTCGAATATGCAGCCCCCTTTTGGAATCCGCACTTGAAAAAGCACATAGCTAAGCTTGAAAAAGTTCAAAGACATTCCACGAAACTGGTGCCAGAAATACGCAATCTCAGTTATGATGAGAGGCTGAGGGAATTAGACTTACCATCACTCGAAGCTAGAAGAGTGAGGGGGGATATGGTGACAGTCTTTAAATTCCTTCATGGTTATGATAGAGTGGATAGGGATCGATATTTTGATATGGCTGGCTCTAGAACTAGAGGTCATAGTTTGAAGCTTGGTAAGAAAACTTCTTTGCAGGATGTAAGGAAATACTTTTTCAGTGTAAGAGTAGTTGATAATTGGAATTCGCTAAGCGAGGAGGTAGTTAATGCTATCTCAATCCATAGTTTTAAGGACAGGTATGATAAATATCACTAAGTCTAAAATGGAACCGATCAGGAGACGGGAAGATACGAGCTTTGGGCTCTTTCCCGTAAACACAATTAGGTAATCACAATTAGGTAATCACACACACACACACACACACACACACACACACACACACACACACACACACACACGCTGATGGATTTAGATGTTCATAAAGCTACAGGTCCTGATGACATATCCCCTCATGTGCTTAAAAAATGCGCAAACACAATATCAGTGGCACTAAGTATCATATTTAAGGAGTCACTGGAGTCGGGGGAGATTCCAAGATGCTGGAAATAAGCAAATGTGATACCTATCTTCAAAAAGGGAAGGAGGGATACGGCTCTGAACTATTGACCAGTTTCCTTGACCAGCATAGTTTGCAAACTTATGGAGAAACTACTAAGGAAACATATCTCTCTTCACTTGGAATCCTTCAACTTTTTGTCAGTGAGGCAACATGGCTTCAGAGAAGGTAGATCAACAGTAACAAACTTATTAGAATTTTATGATGAGGTAAGCCGAATCTTACAGGAAAGAGAGGGCTGGGCAGATTGCATATTCCTAGACTTCCAGAAAGCGTTTGACACTGTTCCACATGGGAGACTTATTAGGAAGCTGCAATCAATGGCTAGAATAGGTGGAAATGTTTTGGAATGGATAAAAACTTACTTAGAAGGAAGGGAACAGAGGGTTAGAGTAAGACACTCAGTGTCTGAATGGAGAAGAGTTAGTAGTGGAGTTCCACAGGGTTCAGTTTTAGGGCCACTTTTGTTCCTTGTATATGTAAATGACCTACCAGAGTCTGTAAATTCATTCATGAATATGTTTGCAGATGATGCAAAGATTGTGAAGAAAGTAAAAAGCGAGAACAATGGTAGAGAACTTCAGGAGGATCTAAATAATCTGCATGAGTGGTCAGAAAAGTGGCTAATGAAATTCAATACTTCAAAATGTAAGGTAATGAGAATGGGTACAAGTGCAAGAAGGCCCAAGCTTGACTACTCGGTGGCTGGAGTACAACTTCAAGAGACAGAAAATGAGAGAGATCTAGGAGTAAACATACTGGCAGATTTGTCTCCAGAAATACATATAAATGGCATAGTAAGGGCAGCATATGCATTCTTATCAAATGTAAGGGTAGCCTTCAGGCACATGGACAAGGAAATGTTCAGAAATATTTATGTAACCTATGTGAGGCCAAAACTCGAATATGCAGCCCCCTTTTGGAATCCGCACTTGAAAAAGCACATAGCTAAGCTTGAAAAAGTTCAAAGACATGCCACGAAACTGGTGCCAGAAATACGCAATTTCAGTTATGATGAGAGGCTGAGGGAATTAGACTTACCATCACTCGAAGCTAGAAGAGTGAGGGGGGATATGGTGACAGTCTTTAAATTCCTTCATGGTTATGATAGAGTGGATAGGGATCGATATTTTGATATGGCTGGCTCTAGAACTAGAGGTCATAGTTTGAAGCTTGGTAAGAAAACTTCTTTGCAGGATGTAAGGAAATACTTTTTCAGTGTAAGAGTAGTTGATAATTGGAATTCGCTAAGCGAGGAGGTAGTTAATGCTATCTCAATCCATAGTTTTAAGGACAGGTATGATAAGTATCACTAAGTCTAAAATGGAACCGATCAGGAGACGGGAAGATACGAGCTTTGGGCTCTTTCCCGTTAACACAATTAGGTAATCACAATTAGGTAATCACACACACACACACACACACACACACACACACACACACACACACACACACACGCTGATGGATTTAGATGTTCATAAAGCTACAGGTCCTGATGACATATCCCCTCATGTGCTTAAAAAATGCGCAAACACAATATCAGTGGCACTAAGTATCATATTTAAGGAGTCACTGGAGTCGGGGGAGATTCCAAGATGCTGGAAACAAGCAAATGTGATACCTATCTTCAAAAAGGGAAGGAGGGATACGGCTCTGAACTATAGACCAGTTTCCTTGACCAGCATAGTTTGCAAACTTATGGAGAAACTACTAAGGAAACATATCTCTCTTCACTTGGAATCCTTCAACTTTTTGTCAGTGAGGCAACATGGCTTCAGAGAAGGTAGATCAACAGTAACAAACTTATTAGAATTTTATGATGAGGTAAGCCAAATCTTACAGGAAAGAGAGGGCTGGGCAGATTGCATATTCCTAGACTTCCAGAAAGCGTTTGACACTGTTCCACATGGGAGACTTATTAGGAAGCTGCAATCAATGGCTAGAATAGGTGGAAATGTTTTGGAATGGATAAAAACTTACTTAGAAGGAAGGGAACAGAGGGTTAGAGTAAGACACTCAGAGTCTGAATGGAGAAGAGTTAGTAGTGGAGTTCCACAGGGTTCAGTTTTAGGGCCACTTTTGTTCCTTGTATATGTAAATGACCTACCAGAGTCTGTAAATTCATTCATGAATATGTTTGCAGATGATGCAAAGATTGTGAAGAAAGTAAAAAGCGAGAACAATGGTAGAGAACTTCAGGAGGATCTAAATAATCTGCATGAGTGGTCAGAAAAGTGGCTAATGAAATTCAATACTTCAAAATGTAAGGTAATGAGAATGGGTACAAGTGCAAGAAGGTCCAAGCTTGACTACTCGGTGGCTGGAGTACAACTTCAAGAGACAGAAAATGAGAGAGATCTACGAGTAAACATACTGGCAGATTTGTCTCCAGAAATACATATAAATGGCATAGTAAGGGCAGCATATGCATTCTTATCAAATGTAAGGGTAGCCTTCAGGCACATGGACAAGGAAATGTTCAGAAATATTTATGTAACCTATGTGAGGCCAAAACTCGAATATGCAGCCCCCTTTTGGAATCCGCACTTGAAAAAGCACATAGCTAAGCTTGAAAAAGTTCAAAGACATGCCACGAAACTGGTGCCAGAAATACGCAATCTCAGTTATGATGAGAGGCTGAGGGAATTAGACTTACCATCACTCGAAGCTAGAAGAGTGAGGGGGGATATGGTGACAGTCTTTAAATTCCTTCATGGTTATGATAGAGTGGATAGGGATCGATATTTTGATATGGCTGGCTCTAGAACTAGAGGTCATAGTTTGAAGCTTGGTAAGAAAACTTCTTTGCAGGATGTAAGGAAATACTTTTTCAGTGTAAGAGTAGTTGATAATTGGAATTGGCTAAGCGAGGAGGTAGTTAATGCTATCTCAATCCATAGTTTTAAGGACAGGTATGATAAGTATGACTAAGTATAAAATGGAACCGATCAGGAGACGGGAAGATACGAGCTTTGGGCTCTTTCCCGTTAACACAATTAGGTAATCACAATTAGGTAATCACACACACACACACACACACACACACACACACACACACACACACACACGCTGATGGATTTAGATGTTCATAAAGCTACAGGTCCTGATGACATATCCCCTCATGTGCTTAAAAAATGCGCAAACACAATATCAGTGGCACTAAGTATCATATTTAAGGAGTCACTGGAGTCTGGGGAGATTCCAAGATGCTGGAAACAAGCAAATGTGATACCTATCTTCAAAAAGGGAAGGAGGGATACGGCTCTGAACCATAGACCAGTTTCCTTGACCAGCATAGTTTGCAAAGTTATGGAGAAACTACTAAGGAAACATATCTCTCTTCACTTGGAATCCTTCAACTTTTTGTCAGTGAGGCAACATGGCTTCAGAGAAGGTAGATCAACAGTAACAAACTTATTAGAATTTTATGATGAGGTAAGCCGAATCTTACAGGAAAGAGAGGGCTGGGCAGATTGCATATTCCTAGACTTCCAGAAAGCGTTTGACACTGTTCCACATGGGAGACTTATTAGGAAGCTGCAATCAATGGCTAGAATAGGTGGAAATGTTTTGGAATGGATAAAAACTTACTTAGAAGGAAGGGAACAGAGGGTTAGAGTAAGACACTCAGTGTCTGAATGGAGAAGAGTTAGTAGTGGAGTTCCACAGGGTTCAGTTTTAGGGCCACTTTTGTTCCTTGTATATGTAAATGACCTACCAGAGTCTGTAAATTCATTCATGAATATGTTTGCAGATGATGCAAAGATTGTGAAGAAAGTAAAAAGCGAGAACAATGGTAGAGAACTTCAGGAGGATCTAAATAATCTGCATGAGTGGTCAGAAAAGTGGCTAATGAAATTCAATACTTCAAAATGTAAGGTAATGAGAATGGGTACAAGTGCAAGAAGGCCCAAGCTTGACTACTCGGTGGCTGGAGTACAACTTCAAGAGACAGAAAATGAGAGAGATCTACGAGTAAACATACTGGCAGATATGTCTCCAGAAATACATATAAATGGCATAGTAAGGGCAGCATATGCATTCTTATCAAATGTAAGGGTAGCCTGCAGGCACATGGACAAGGAAATGTTCAGAAATATTTATGTAACCTATGTGAGGCCAAAACTCGAATATGCAGCCCCCTTTTGGAATCCGCACTTGAAAAAGCACATAGCTAAGCTTGAAAAAGTTCAAAGACATGCCACGAAACTGGTGCCAGAAATACGCAATCTCAGTTATGATGAGAGGCTGAGGGAATTAGACTTACCATCACTCGAAGCTAGAAGAGTGAGGGGGGATATGGTGACAGTCTTTAAATTCCTTCATGGTTATGATAGAGTGGATAGGGATCGATATTTTGATATGGCTGGCTCTAGAACTAGAGGTCATAGTTTGAAGCTTGGTAAGAAAACTTCTTTGCAGGATGTAAGGAAATACTTTTTCAGTGTAAGAGTAGTTGATAATTGGAATTGGCTAAGCGAGGAGGTAGTTAATGCTATCTCAATCCATAGTTTTAAGGACAGGTATGATAAGTATCACTAAGTATAAAATGGAACCGATCAGGAGACGGGAAGATACGAGCTTTGGGCTCTTTCCCGTAAACACAAATAGGTAATCAATTAGGTAATCACACACATACACACACACACACACACACAAACACACACACACACTGGTAAACATACAAACAGTTGAATATAAAGAGACAGTAATCGAAAAAAAATGAAAGATGTTGTGATGGAAAGGGCAAATCCACTCATTAAACAGGCACTTGATGAAGAGAGGACAGTGGTAATCTCAGGCATAAGCGAATCCCAGGAGCCAACATGGCAGGGGAGACTTGAAGAAAATAAAGCTAGGGTTGTAGACCTGATAAGATAGCTCGGAGTAGTTTGTGGTCCTGAGGATATTGTAAACATTCACCAACTAGGCAAATATTCGAGGGAAGGAAAGCAGAGACCAACAAAAGTAACCTTTGAGAGAGGGGAAACATGTAGAGAAATATTGATGAGAAAAAAGTCTAATAGACCCTCAAAAATTCAAAGAAGTGTTAATTAGATGATACAGAACACAGGAGGAGATGGGAAAGATCAAAAACTTGTTGCAAGAGGCAAGAAGGTTAAATGAGGAAAGAAATGAAGAAGAAAGGAAAAATTTTCATTTCAGAGTTCTTCCAAACAAAGGGGAGATAAAGAAGATAATGACAGAAGATCAGGGGATGGGGCCTTATTAAGATTGTTATACACAAATGCTGATGGATTAGCTGGTAAGGCAGTAGAATTAAAAGATAGGATTCAAAACAGTAAGGTAGATATAGTAGCAATTACAGACTAAGTTGAGCGAGGATATAAACAGTGTCACAGTTTTCCTAAGGGCTTATGAATATTAAGGGTTGAAAGAGCTGAGAGGATTGGTGGAGGGATAGCACTGCTCATAAGTGAAAGGATTCAAGTTGAAGAAATTAACATGGCTATAGAAAGTGAGTTCAAGGAATTTCTTGTTGCTCTCATAAATACTGAATCAGAGAGCATTATAATAACTATTCTATATAACCCACCAAGGAACCAAAATAGGCTAGAAGTTTATGAGGAGAGTCATATAGGTACTACTGAAGTCATAAACTCAGTTGTTAACATGGCACGGGAGAGAAAATGTAGGATTTTGATTATGGGAGATTTTAATCATGAAGAGATAGACTGGAAAAATCTTGACCCACACAGTGGTGAGGACTCATTCAGGGCAAGATTCCTAGATTGCGTACAAAGGAATTTCCTACATCAACATGTACTGGAACCAACGAGGGCCAGGGGTGGGGATTAGCCATCATTACTTGATCTAATATTCACAGATAACGTGTTGGATATTGAAAAAATTGAGTATGAACCACCAACTGGAATGAGTGACCACTGTGTGTTGTTGATGGAGTACTGTATATCATTGAAGATATTCTGCCTGAGAGTAGAGGCACTGAGGACATGAGGAGGAACTATCCGAAAGGTGACTACATCAAAATGAATGAGCTTTTTGCAGTTACTGATTGGAGAACATTATTTTACAAAAAATCTGTACAAGAAATATACAACATCTTTTGTGAGAAATAAGGGAAGATAGTAGATTGCTGCATACCTGTCACCAAAGTACGTGTAATTCATGCCAGAGAGAAATGGTTCGATAATGAGTGTAAAAGAGCTAAGGAGAGGAGAGACAAATGCTCGAAAAGGTATAGGAGAAAAAACATAAATGCTTGGGAAACCTACAAAAGAGCAAGAAATTATTACCTAAGTAAAAGAAGAGAGGCTGAGGGAGACTGTGATATGGACATCACCAGGAAGGCTAAAGAAATTCCCAAGCTTTTCCACAGCTTTATCAGAGGAAAACTGAAGGTAAAAGAACAGGTTTTAAGGCTTAAGAGAGAGGATGGAAGCATCACTGAGACGGATGAAGAGAATTGAACAAGGAGTTTCAGTCAGTATTTACAGTAGAAAATACCCCACCCCCTCAGATTGCAGACATGGAATCTCATGGGCCGGTATTAGAGAACATCAACCTTACAGCCACAGAGGTATGCACTGCGCTGATGGAATTGGATGTTCATAAAGCTACAGGTCCTGATAATATATCCCCTCATGTACTTAAAAAATGTGCAACCCCAATATCAGTGGCACTAAGTATCATATTTAAAGTCACTGGAGTCAGGGGAGATTCCAAGATGCTGGAAACAAGCAAATGTGATATCTATCTTCAAAAAGGGAAGGAGGGATAAGGCTCTGAACTATAGACCAGTTTCCTTGACCAGCATAGTTTGCAAAGTTATGGAGAAACTACTAAGGAAACATATCTCTCTTCACTTGGAATCCTTCAACTTTTTGTCAGTGAGGCAACATGGCTTCAGAGAAGGTAGATCAACAGTAACAAACTTATTAGAATTTTATGATGAGGTAAGCCAAATCTTACAGGAAAGAGAGGGCTGGGAAGATTGTATATTCCTAGACTTCCAGAAAGCATTTGACACTGTTCCACATGGGAGACTTATTAGGAAGCTGCAAGCAATGGCTAGAATAGGTGAAAATGTCTTGGAATGGATAAAAACTTCCTTAAAAGGAAGGTAACAGAGGGTTAGAATAAGACACTCAGTGTTTGAATGGAGAAGAGTTAGTAGTGGAGTTCCACAGGGTTCAGTTTTAGGGCCACTTTTATTCCATGTGTATGTAAATGACCTACCAGAGTCTGTAAATTCATTCATGAATATGCTTGCAGATGATGCAAAGATTGTGAAGAGAGTAAAAAACGAGAACAATGGTAGAGAACTACAGGAAGATCTAAATAGTCTGCATGAGTGGTCAGAAAAGTGGCTAATGAAATTCAATACTTCAAAATGTAAGGTAATGAGAATGGGATCAAGTGCAAGAATGCCCAAGCTTGACTACTCAGTGGCAGGAGTACAACTTCAAGAGACAGAAAATGAGAGAGATCTAGGAGTAAACATACTGGCAATATTTGTCTCCGGAAATACATATAAATGGCATAGTAAGGGCAGCATATGCCTTCTTATCAAATGTAAGGGTAGCCTTCAGGCACATGGACAAGGAAATGTTCAGAAATATTTATATAACCTATGTGAGGCCAAAACTCGAATATGCAGCCCCCTTTTGGAATCCACACTTGAAAAAGCACATAGCTAAGCTTGAAAAAGTTCAAAGACATGCCACGAAACTGCTGCCAGAAATACGTAATTTCAGTTATGATGAGAGGCCGAGGGAATTAGACTTACCATCACTCGAAGCTATAAGATTGAGGGGGATATGATGACAGTCTTTAAATTCCTTCATGGTTATGATAAGAGTGGATAGGGATCGATATTTTGATATGGCTGGCTCTAGAACTAGAAGTCATAGTTTGAAGCTTCGTAAGAAAAGTTCTTTGCAGGATGTAAGGAAATACTTTTTCAGTGTAAGAGTAGTTGATAATTGGAATTGGCTAAGCGAGGAGGTAGTTAATGCTATCTCAATCCATAGTTTTAAGGACAGGTATGATAAGTATCACTAAGTACAAAATGGAACCGATGAGGAGACGGGAAGATACGAGCTTTGGGCTCTTTCCCGTAAACACAATTAGGTAATCACACACCAGCCGTGCACTTTTAAGTATAGGGCTCTTTCCCAAGAGCACAATTAAGCCGATTTTACACCAAAGTGGCACGTCGCACGTGGCGTGCTACATGACATGCACCATGCAACGTGCCACTTTAGTGAGAAAGCGGCCTTGGGTATATACAATTAGGTAAACAAACAAACATGTGAAAATTGTGAGGGAGTGAAAGACGAGAATAATGGCAGAGAACTTCAGGAAGATCTAAATAGTCTGCATGGATGATCAAATCTGTCTCAGTAAATATGCATAAAAATGGTACTGTATTGGCAGCATACTCTTTCTTAGCATACACAAGTGTAGAGTTAAGGCATAATTATGTACAAGGTAATGATCAGAAAAATTTACATGTCTTATGTGAGGCCAAAGCTTGAATATGCAGCGCCCTTCTAGAAACCGCACTTGAAAGACCATATACATAAGAAATATTTTAGATTTTCTTCGAAATTAATGACAGAGATACGTAGTTTTGAGGAAAAGTTGAGGGAGGTAAACTTACCATCACTCGAAGCTAGACTGAATAAGGTAACATTTTTTACATATCTGCATGGTTTTGAGAAAGTGGATATATTGATATGGTTGGCTCTAAAACTACGAGTCATAGTTTGAAGCTTGTAAAAAAGGAAATACTTTTTTAAAGTAAGATTAGTTAATAATTGGAAATCGCTAAGTGAAGAAACAATAAATGGTATATGCTTTCATAGTTTTAAGGATATAGGCCTCTATGACAAGTGTTAGTGAATAAAAAATAAATGAAGCCGACCAGTAGACGAGGAGTTACGAGCATACGACTCTTTCCAGTGATATGGCTGGCTCTAGAACTAGAGGTCATAGTTTGAAGCTTCGTAAGAAAACTTCTTCGCAGGATGTAAGGAAATACTTTTTCAGTGTAAGAGTAGTTGATAATTGAATTCGCTAAGCGAGGAGGTAGTTAATGCTATCTCAATCCATAGTTTTAAGGACAGGTATGATAAGTATCACTAAGTATAAAATGGAACCGATCAGGAGACGGGAATATACGAGCTTTGGGCTTTATCCCGTAAACACAATTAGGTAATCACAATTAGGTAATCACACACACATCAGAGACTGTAAATTCATTCATGAATATGTTTGCAGAAGATGCAAAGATTGTGAAGAAAGTAAGAAACGAGAACAATGGTAGAGAACTTCACGAAGATCTAAATATTCTCCATGAGTGGTCAGAAAAGTGGCTAATGAAATTCAATACTTCAAAATGTAAGGTAATGAGAATGGGTACAAATGAAAGAAGGCCCAAGCTTGACTACTCGGTGGCTGGAGTACAACTTCAAGAGACAGAGAATGAGAGAGATCTAGGAGTAAACATACTGGCAGATTTGTCTCCAGAAATGCATATAAATGGCATAGTAAGGGCAGCATATGCATTCTTATCAATTGTAAGGGTAGCCTTCAGGCACATGGACAAGAAAATATTCAGAAATATATATGTAACCTATGTGAGGCCAAAACTTGAATATGCAGCCCCCTTTTGGAATCCGCACTTGAAAAAGCATGTGGCTAAGCTTGAAAAAGTTCAAAGACATGCCACGAAACTGGTGCCAGAAATACGCAATCTCAGTTATGATGAGGAGCTGAGGAAATTAAACTTACCATCACTCGAAACTAGAAGCTTGAGGGGGGATATGGTGACAGTCTTTAAGTTCCTTCATAGTTATGATAGAGTGGATAGGAATCGATATTTTGATATGGTTGGCTCTAGAACTAGAGGTCATAGTTTGAAGCTTCGCAAGAAAACTTCTTTGCAGGATGTAATAAAGTATTTTTTTAGTGTAAGAGTAGTTGATAATTGAAATTCGCTAAGCTAGGAGGTAGTTTATACTAACTCAATCCATAGGTTTAAGGACAGGTATGATAAGTATCACTAAGTACAAAATGGAACCAATCAGGAGACAGGAAGATACGAGCTTTGGGCTCTTTTCCGTAAGCACAATTAGATAATCACAATTAGGTAATCACACCAGAAGACGGGGAATTACAAGCATATGGCACTTCCCTTTAGCACAATGATTTAGGCCTATATGCCTCATGGTTTTGACAGGGTGGACCAGGATATTTTGATATGGGTGGCTCTAGAACAAGAGGTCACGGTTTGAAGCTACGTAAGAAAACTTCTTTGTAGGATGTAAGGAGTACTCATTTGATGTAAGAATAGTTGATGATTTGAATTTGCTATGCGATGAAGTAGTTTATGCTAAATGCATTCATAGTTATGAGGACAAATATGATAACTATCATCTATCTATCTATCTACCTTGGCTGTCTCCCCAATTAAGGGGTAGCCAACATAAAAAAAGAAA
>JAXCGZ010011495.1:0-5000 GCA_037179515.1 Halocaridina rubra
ATATATATATATATATATATATATATAAATTTATATATATATATATATATATATATATATATATATATATATATATATATATATATATATATATATATATATATATATATATATATATATATATATATATATATATATACATGATCATATTTTACCCCTGATCGGGACTCGAACCTAAGACTCATAATCACTGTGCCAAGGTGCTACCAATGACACCACTGAAAGGTCTAAGAAAGAAGCCAACCTCAAAGCTAACTGCTTTGCTAGGAATGAACGTATTCTTTCTAAATTCCGTTTTGATCATATTGCAGCTTCTCCCAACCTAGATCATACCTTCGTTTTTGCATTAAATAGAGGCATCAATAATAATCAAATAAACATATTAACATATGTGAAGACAAGAATCATATTTTACCCTGTGCCGGAACTCAAACCTAAGACACATAATTACTGTGCCAAGGCGCTACCAAATACACCACTGAGGATCTAAGAAAGAAGCCAACCTCAAATCTAACTACTTTGCTAGGAATGAGTAGATTAAAATAGGCTTTTGCACAGGGTATGACTGATGCTATTGATAAGTTTAAAAGGGTGTGGTGGCTAGGGAGCAAGTAACGTATTTATTAATGAAATAAGGAGGTTAGCTGGTTGGATTGGAGAAGTCTTGAAGAGAGCTCTAAAGTCAATTTGTGACTGGATTCCTGGACTGAATATCAATGGAATTACAACATATAAAGGATACTGAGTCAGTGGGTATGGATAATTAATTAGCTAGAGCTAGAGTGCTGACAATAAGAAGATGTAATTAAGTAGTGGCAGTAGCTAGTAAAGTATTGACTGCCGTGGAAATCGACAGACCCCTCGACACCAGCATAATAAGAAGAGACATGTGGGTTTAGGGGCTGATGATTCACTTGTGGAGGTCCATACATGACAGGGGAGTGTAAGATGCCAAAACCAGACATCATCTGCTACCGATGTTGAAAACCAGGACAACATCTAACCGCTCTAATCAGGAAAACGACCATAGGGGAAATTATTGCGCCAGAGGCTACCCCCTCATTTCAGTTAAGATGCTGCCAAGTATTTTGCCGGTGTTGGAGGTTTTGGTAAGTGGAAGAGAGGCAAGAGCATTAGTGAATTCCTGCTGTTCGACCACTATGATGATCGCTAAATTAACTGGAAAGTGTTATGAGGGAGAGGAAAGGGGTTTGGTGACTGTCGATGGAAGAGAAATTAGGGGTGAGGATACCTGAAAAGTGGGGCTGATAGTACAGAGCATTTGAATGAGAGTTAGGGCCCCTGTTCTTAATGGAGTTAGTTATTGATGGCATTGAGGTAGTACTAGGGATGGATATGATCAGTCACTTTGGTGAAGTGACATTTATGAATGGAAGAGTTAAGTTTTGGAAGGATAAAGTCTGCTCAGGCAATGAGTAGGAGGAGGCTCAGTGAACAGTGTCAGTGGGAAAAGATATAGGAGTTGGCAAGATGGTTGAGGCTCTTGAAACAAAGTTTGTGTGGGTGGATGAGGAGAACCTTGGTAAGCAAGACTACGGGGCAAAGCACCCCTATCACTTTGCCTGGTCAGAGAGGAAGATGACTTACAGAAAGATGTGGCATAAGGTATTAAGAAATGGCTGCATTGTTAAAAATTTAGGACAAGGATTTTGTTGTGGCATTTGATGGTAATCAGTGGGTGGTAGAGTGACTTTTGAAAGGGGAGTTGCTAGTGTTGAAAACGTATTGGTTGTTATGAGTAGGCTGTATGAGAGTAGGTGAAAGAAGATTTTGACAAAGAAGTGAAGCGGTGAATTGATGAGGGTATCTGAAAGCCTTGGTGAGAAAAGGTGTAGAGTGGGATGTTACCATTAGTGGCAGTTATGCAGCCAACAAAGATAAAGTTCGACTCGTCTTGGATTTTCGCGATCTTAGTGAATTCATGAGGAGATGATTTCACTGATGCATATGGCGAATCACTAAGGGTATGGCGACAGATGAATGGGACCTCCACCAATGTGGATTTGAAATCAGTCTGTCTTCAAAGTCATGTAGCGCAGAAGTTATGGAAGTACCAGCTAATGAAATATGGAGGGGGAACCTGTTGCTTAACAAAGTTGGGTTCTGGGCTGTGTTCTACACTCTGAATTATGACAATGATCCTCAAGACAGTCATGAGGAAAGAGACAGACAGGCTACAAATGAATTTATTGATGATGTAGTGGTGGATGAAATTGAGGTAGCATAGTCTGAAGTAGTAGAGCATTTGGCTTGGCTTAGGCTGGTTACTAAGCAACCAGTACCAATGGAAGGAGGAACAGTGTTGGGCCTGAAATTGGAGAGAAATGGAAAGGGTGAGCTTCTTTCTAGGAGAGGTAACGAGATTCTCGAAGTGAAGGAGAAAATGAGTAGGAGAGAACTTTTCTCTGTATGTGGAAAGTTAGTGAGCCACTATCCTATTGTGTGATGGCTTTGAGTGGCTTGCAGTTACATTGAGAGATGAGCAAAATATATAAGATGAGAGGATGAAGTCAGAGGGATGATGGTTTGGGATGTTGTGGAGAGAGTAAATAGTGAAGATCTGGTAAGAGGGAGGTAGTATGCTTCAAAATCAGAGGGGGGGCTTATGATGTGGTGCTAAATACTCTAGCGACAGGTGTGATATTAGAAATAGGTGGCTCTGTAGTTGAGGATGGAGTATGGCTGAGGAATAAAGATGACTACAATCACATTAATGTTCCAAAGCTGGATGCTATGTTGAAAGAAGTTAATTTAACTTGCAAGAGGTTTAGATTAAAACGGATTCAGCTATAGTGTTGGGATGGGTCAACTCCGCTTTTACTGCTGAGAGCAGAGTCTGTACAAATGGAAATGGAGAGATAGCTGTAAAGCGCCACCTTGGAATGTTTAGGGAATTGATCTATGACTTTGGGTTGTGGGTGAGTTTAATCTTTGTACCATCAGGACAGAACAAGGCAGATGTCCTAACCAGAGTGAAGATGACTTGGCTTGGGATACCCGAGAAGAGGAAGGAAGAGAAGTCTGAAATATGCTGAATGGGATATCAAATTGTGAGGGAGTTGCATCAAATATACCGCATAGGGGTTGATAGGACAATGTTTGTAGCTAGAAAAATAGATCCTCTGGTGATGAGGGATATAGTTCGGCAAGTGGTAAGAGTTTACATCTAATGTAAATCAATAGGACTTGCACCAAAGTCACATAAGACTTGGTAAATTACAGTGGAGAAAAGGAGTAAAGGAAAAATTTATCTATGATAGCTTGTGGTCCTGGTTTATTCACAATCTGGAGAGAGTTGGGGACAGAGACTGCGGAGGAGATTGCAACAGTGTTGAATAAGGTCTTTCTAGAGAGGGGTCCAGTCGATGAGGTATTGATGCACGTCTTTCTTGCCACAGGCTGTTAAAGACATGTTGGATGGATGGAGTATTAGTCCCTTCTTCACTGTAGCTTATCAACATAGTGGAATTTGGATTGTGGACAGATTCCATCAGATAATTGAGGCAATGGCAAAAAGGGCTTTTGTAACACCTGCAGAAGCGGTATTTTGGTATAATATGTTGCCTAGGTCTGAGCAAGATGGGAAACAGTGCCTCAATTAGTAGTATTTTAGCATGAGTGACGACATCCCAGCTTAATGCCAATGGTTGTTGGGAAGGAGGAGGTAGGATTTATGTCTATGCTAAAGGGTGGTGAGGTATTGGTGAAGCCTCTTGATGGGAAGTGCACATCTCAATGGAGAAGAGGATATTATGATGGACATGTATACCCAGAATAACATTTCTGTCAACAGAATGATGAGCTACAGCTTGGATCTGTGGTAGGTGGTGAATAGTGAAAAAAGTGGTGCAGCGTGGATGAAAGATTATGTCAAGGAAGATTTTAGTGATAAAGATTAAGCTCATCTAGAGATAAAGGGGAGTGTGTGTGTGGTGTCAATTATCATAGATATTGTTAGATATTAGTTATTGCCTGTATTTTTGGTTTCTTTATTACTTTTGTGTGGTTTTGTATTACTGAGTTTCGGGCAGTATAATCTTTTGCAAAGCTTATACGATAGAGTAGTAATTATGCGTGATGAGGGGCTGGTGCGATGATGGGAATGGGAAAAATGCTGAGGGGGTCGTGCATCAAGGCATTTTAGGTGGAAGACAGGCGAAAGATAGGATAGATATTGGGAAGTCATGCTGAATTCTGTTAGATGTTTTCTTGGTTTTTGTTGGTTTACTTGGTTACTAGGTCGGGTTTCTTGTTCATTGTTTACTCCAGTAATCAGTGCTCCATGTCATTTATTTTCTGGGCTGTCTCCATGGTGAGTAGTGAATTTTCTGTCCGTTCTCATGTCACGTGATAATTTTTATTCCTCTGACTACAATACTTCCTCACAAAGGTGAGCAAGATAACTAATAACTACAACTGTTCTTATGGAGTATGAGAAAATCATTGGGATTTTTCCTGGAAAAAACTATATAAATCATAATCCATTAAATATATCATTTGTCAGCCTTTAAAAAAATCTAATAGTGAAAGTATGCTTAGAAGAATACTTATGAACATTCTCCAGCTTTGATACCTTTTCTTGACTTTAGGATGTACAAAACACAAGAATACACGTACTTTTTCTCTCTGATAAAAAAGACTACTACTGAAAATATGTTCAGCAGGAATGCTTATGAATTGTCTCCAGGTCTGATACCTTTTCTTAACCTCTGAATGCACAAAGCATAAGTGAATATGTGCTTCTCAGTTCTCAACCTCCAAAAAAAAAAAAAAAAAAAAAATGCATTGGTTAAAACATCCTTAAGTTAATTGCCTATGAGCAGTCTCCAGCTTTGATGCATTTTCCTGACCTAATCGATTCCTGATCTTAGAGCGTATAAACGTTCGTTCGTTCTGGTTTCACGTCACAGACTTCCTTTTCTACCAAGGGCTAAGACGGTTGCCTTCTTATGAAGGGCTTGTTTTGGTAGATGTAATCG
>JAXCGZ010011495.1:20000-52500 GCA_037179515.1 Halocaridina rubra
AAATCAAAATCTAGGACAGCAACATAGCCTTCTGTAATCTATAGACACCTGGAAGGTGAACTGGACTCAACTAACCTGTTTGGTGCAGCCAGCCAGACAGACCTAGTCATAGGTGGCAACTTTAACACTCACCACCCCAGATTCAATTCAAAAGCCACCTGTGCAGCAGGCACACACATCATGCATCTGCTGGATGACTACAAAGACATAATCATGCTTACTGATCACAAGTCAACCCACAACAGAGGAGGAATTTTAGACCTAACCTACATCTTTGAATTCCTAATCCAAGTCGCTACATGGAGAAAACACCCTCATGTCACAAACAACCACTATGGGACCCATCTCAAGCTGACAATTCCAGATACCTTCCAGGTCCTGCCTCTCCTCCTCAATAGAACTTCAAAGAGGCAAATTGGGGCAGATTCAAGGAGCAAATAAGCAACTGGTATTCAGTGTGCACTCTAGCAGGGGACATCGATCAAGCTGAGGCAGATCTGGTCAATTCCCTACAAGCCACAGCTGACTCCTCCTTAATCCTTTGCAAACAAGAACAAGTTAATCACCGTAATAGATGGTGCTACTGCGACAGAATCAAAGACCTTAAGCACTGGCCCAATGTCCTCAGAAGAATCCACAGAAATTGCCCCACTAAAGACTCATACCATGCCCTCTAGGTGGTCAAGGAACACATTCATGAAGACACAAAAGAAACAAAATGGAAAAGATGGTTTGAATAGAGACCATAGCAGAGTAGCAGAAGAACTTTCCTTCAAGTTCGCTGAAAGAGCCAACTCACAGTGCTGGCCTTAGGCCAATTGGACCAATTGCTCCCAATTGTGCCCCATGCCTAATGGGACCCCTCACTAGAGTGCAATCTACTCTAGGCTTATCAAGTACGCACAGCAACACATTGCAATATATATTAGTAGGTTGGCCATGCTACCAGCCACCCATTGAAAGGCTACAACTGAAGGTATTAAGATACAACTAGGACTGATCCAGACAGTTCCGGGTTGAGTCTTCTTTCAGGACAGTTCTTTCCTCATGCCTATATCTACACTAAATATTCTGGCTCATTCATTACACATCTCTTGCTATTCCATTACATTAGACAAGTCACAACACTCCCCACATCTGTCTCTTTTTCTCTCTTTTTTCCTCATATTTGTTTTTATTCATGGAAGGTTCACAGCTAATGGCCCATAGCACATGGCATAAAGGGGTGCGAAGAATCTCTGGGGATCGTGTTGACTCCACTATTGGTTTGAGGGCAGACACACCTGGTGGTATTAATGGTTCTGCCCTTAACCTTGCACCTCCCAGTAGATGTGCTTCTTTCACTCTTCACTATTTTAACATTCGTGAGCTAAAATCTAATCTTTCGTCTGTGGAACAGCACTTGGGTACTTTCCTCCCTAACCTCCTCCTCCTATCTGAAACCCAGATGTCTAAACATGCATCCACTGACCCATTTCAATTCTCTCACTATAATCAGTATACTCGTTTTCGTTCCAAAGGTGGGGTCCTCGTGCCATGAGTCCTTGCTATATTCTCACACACATGCCGAAGTTCTCTCTACATTGGAGACTTCAATGTACACCACAGTGAGTGGCTTTATTCTTCTCACACTGATGTGGGAGGAAGTGAGACACTTGCTTTCTCTATTACTCACGATCTGGTGCAAATTATCAAACATCCTACTCGTGTTCCTGATCGTCACGATAATGCAGCAAACACTCTCGATCTATTTCCTACTTCTAACCCTTCAAACTATTCATATTCTATGCTTTAAACTCTTTGTAAATCTGACCACTCTATGATCTCAAACTCTTCCATTTTTGCTCCCCCTCCACCACCACTCCTACTCAGCACCACCTTTGGCATTTTGAGCATACCCAACATGATAAAATGCGTACCTTCTTCTTTGACTTCCCTTAGGATGACTACAAGCTGTTGAGATTATGACCTCGGGAATGGAGGCGTACATCCCTTCTTCTACAAAAACTTTCTCTCCCCTTAAACCTTGCTTTGACCGTGCCTGCTCCATGGTTATCCAGGCCAGGAATCGGTCACACCGACCTTACCAAGCCTCTCCTTCCGATTTAACTCGCTCTGCTTTTATTGTAGCTAGGAATTGCTGTACTGCTCAGATTTGAAGGTCTAAGGCTTCCTTTATAAGAAGGAAAGTTGATGACCTTAACTCCTCTCCCATGACAAATGCTTCTGGTCCTTAGCCAAAAACCTCTCCAAAAACTTCTGTAACTCAAGATTTCCCCCTCTCATTCTTTCTGATGGTTCTATAGCTTGCTCTCCCACTGACAAAGCCACTCTCTTTGGCACTCATTTTTCTGCCAACTCTTCCATAAACGATTCCAGCTCACCTATTCCTCAATCTTTACCCCTCTCTAACCCTATGCCCTCCCTTATCCTTTTTCCCACAAATTTCATAAGGTTCTTTGCTCGCTTAAGACAAACAAGGCATCTGGTCCCGATTGTATCCCTGCAAGGTTCCTTAAGGAGTTTGCATATGAACTGGCTCCCGTGCTTTGCCGTCTTTTTCGGCTCATTCTGTCAATCAGTATCTATCCTTCATCTTGGAAGCATGCTGTAGTTCAACCTGTTCCTAAGAAGGGTGACCGCTCTATTCCTTCAAACTACCTATTTATTGCCCAAACCTCCACTATTGCTAAAATTTTCGAAACTTTGCTCAATGCTCAATTCTTGAAATGCTTTGAATGTAAGTCACTTATCTCTGATCACCAGCACGGCTTCCGCAAGGCAAGATCCACTGGTGATCTCCTGTCCTATCTTACTCATATATGGTCATCTTCTCTGAGGAACTACTGGGCATCCTTTGTCATCTCCCATGATATCTCTAAGGTTTTCGGCAGAGTCTGGCACAAGGCTCAGTTGGCCAAACTCCCTGCTTATGGCTTTACCCCTTCTTTCTATTCTCTGATTTCCAGTTTTCTTACTGACCGTTTTATATTAGTAGTTATTGATGGTGTGACATCTAGCTTTTTCTCTGCTACCAATAGTGTTCTAGATGGCTTTGCTCTTTCACCAAGTCTGTTCCTTCTCTTCATCAATGATCTACAATCCCCATCTTCCTCTTTTCTCCATGCTTTTGCTGATGATTCTACCCTTCACTTTTCCTCTACCTTTTCTTCTCAACCTAAATCTGCTACTCGTAATCAGTCTCGTATCACTCTTTCTTCTACTCTCAAATTCAATGCCTCCAAGACACAGTTTCTGGCTATCTCTTTATCTTCTTTTCCTCCTGATAACCCTATTGTCTTCAAAACTAACAAAATTTACCCTCTTAATTCCATCAGCATATTCGGAATCTATATAGCCTCTGACTTGTCTTGGAGGAATCACATAATCCTAATTTCTAAATCTTCATCCAAAAAATTGGGGGTTTTGTTTTGTTTTTTTCATTACTTTTCCTCTTTACAGTTACTTAAAATTTATAAAAGTCTTATCCGTCCCTTCTTAGAATACTACTTACTCATCTGGGGTGCTTCTTCTTATACTTATCAAATTGATAGGGTTGAAATTAAGACAGTCAGACTCATTAATGATCCTTCTCTTACTTCTAATCTGGATTCTCTCTCTCTTCTCCATAAGGTATCTTCCCTTTCTCTTTTCTATTGCTACTACTTCCATCAATGCTATGATGAGGTGGCGAGTTGCATCCCTCTCCCCCACTGCCGAGGCCGCGTAACACTCGCTAAGTGACCTCATCTCACAGGTACTGTGTGGAGATTTATAGCTCGCGGATTGGTCAGTGCAGCAACTGCTTCTTCCCATCTACCTCCAGACTCTGGAAACCTCTTCCTCCTTCTGTCTTTCCTAATTCTTATGACCTATCATCCTTCAAAAACAGTTTTATCGTCATCTCAAGGCCTAGTCCT
This sequence comes from Halocaridina rubra, assembly GCA_037179515.1. Lineage (NCBI taxonomy): Eukaryota > Metazoa > Arthropoda > Malacostraca > Decapoda > Atyidae > Halocaridina > Halocaridina rubra. The sequence continues at coordinate 23,921 of JAXCGZ010011495.1, forward strand.
CCATATCTCTGGGTCCTTTGTACTTTGACTGTTTTTTCTCTCTATCGTTTTCCTTTGTATGACATTACCTAATTTCAGCCTTGTCCTTAAGCTTTTTCTTTTCCTTCGTCTTGGTATTTTCTCGTGCCCGGGCCTTTATTGATGAGGGCAGTCTTTGCCTGTCCCGGTGTCACACTCATAATATAAAAAAAAAAAACCACCACATTTCATGTTTTTCGGAGAACAGCAGTGATTATATTTATTTATGAATTTTTACAAAGTCGGTAGGTGTTTATTTATCCTGTTTATGTTTTGAAATTTTTTTTACTGTATCTGAATTAATAGTATGCTACTTACAGAACAGCATTAAAATTAATTTCTCTGAAAAAAAATTGAAAAGACAAATATGTAAATAAACGTATAACATCTTTTAAGTATCTATAAACCTATAGTTTTTTCTTTAAGTAGTATCATGTGATTAAATTTTTATATTACATCTTTATGCACATGCTCATCTCTGTTGCAATATAAATAGTAGGCCTATATTCGCAATTAAGTTTTAAAATTTTACAAAAGAGGTCGGAACCAGGAGTAAGTTATCCCAAATGGGGAAATTCTATAAATTTTGGTAATACATACAACAAGAGGGCCTCAGTTTCCTAGAGCTTACTCAACATTGTTTAAAATTATTTTATTTAGCATGGTGACTGACCAAATCTACTAGATGTCGTCAGATTTACGTTTGGTTCCATCTCATGGTGTGAGTTTCCCTTCCACTAAGTGTAAACACACTTGACTGGATCTTATAGATCAGTGGTCTTACTACTAGCTGATTAATTTTGTGTCACGGACCCATAAATGAGGAAAGTTTTAGTGACCAACATATAAACCATATATCTGATATATGAAGTCACTGATTTTCGAAAGATTACCATAAATAACAGTTAAAGAATATTACAAAATGTTCATGAAATATCAGGTGAAAGATGATCGTTTATCATTATGTGTGACTGTGACAATGAAGATGAATTAATTTTCTCAAGCTTTCCTTCACCTACCGGCGGCTTTTCATAAGAAATGATACGCAGGTGTTATATTTTTTCTGCTGTATTCACATATTAACAGACAGTACAAGTACTGTTTTAAATGAAGTAGTAAATATATGACATATGTGGCTTTTTTCAAATCTAGAGATAATTCCATTTTTTTTCCAAATAAATATTTGGGTAATACTCAAAAAATCTCCCTGCCCCCTCTTTTATATGCGTAAATCTAGGTAATTAAGACCTACGAATATAGACATATTAGATGTACGCCTTGCAATCACAAAAATTATATTATACAAGTCAAGTTTGTTACTTTTGACAGCAATAATGTGATGTTTGCTGAATTCTATATGACATATGTGGATCGTACATCAAGTACGGTGTTGTGTTTCTATTAATTCTGCGATGGATGCCACTTCAATTTTTTTTTTTAGTATCTTTGGTTTCTGTAAATATGAGTAGAGGACTAAGGGACATCAGCAGAAAGTATTCAAGTGGCTGTAAGAAGAGGGCTGTAGCCAAGGCAAAGAAGGCCGAAGCAGAGAGGGAGAAAGGTGCATTAGATAAGTATTTCAGCAAATTTATCTCTGACACTGCAAGTTGAGCCACAACACAGTGAAGATGATGACATCGAAGGAAGCCAGTCTGAAGAAGCTACACAAGACAATCCAAGTGGGAATTTATTGAGTGACAGTGAGGTTGGCCATTCTGGAAGTGTTGAATTTGACAAACAAGGAAACTCGTCTGTTGACATAACTGCCGATGCCTCTGAGGAAAGGAGAATGGGAATTCAAAATCTGCCAGTCCTGTAGAATTAACAGATGATCCTGCAACATGACCAGAAATGATAAGTCAGAGTGTCAGGGACTATTTAGTGAATAAAGAATCACCTACAATTATAGTTACTATTCTTCCCCAAGAATGAGACTGGATTACGTTTTTCAAAATTTCACTGAAAAAAAAACAACTGCGAAATGGTGAAATTGTGGATCATCCATGGCTAATATTCTCTGTATCAAGAGATAAAATCTGTTGCTACTGCAAGCTTTTTGATAATACAGGAAGTGCACTAGCAAGTAGAAAATAGGTTATAATAACTGGCCGAATATTGATACAAAACACATTTGCAAGCTATACTCAGTTGGTGTGAGCTACAACAAAGATTATCTGCTGAAAAAAACATTGATGAAGTGGTAAAAAAACTAATCAGACAAGAAGCAAAACACTGGCATCAAGTTTTTGAGTGACTGGTGGCCACTTTACAGTTACTGGCAGAAAGTAGCTTGCCATGCCGGGGATCTGAGGAACACATAGCAACACCACATTATAGAAATTTCCTTGGTGTTGTTGAGTTGCTAGAAAAGTTTGATCCAGTAATGCAAGATCATCTGCAAAAAAAAACAGAATAAGGAAATACATGATCACTATTTAGGAAAAAGAATCCAGAATGAACCTATTAATATAATTTGTCAAGCCGTTATACAGGAAATCATTTTGCGAATCAAGGCTGCTAAGTATTTTGCAGTAATTCTCGACTGTACTCCTGGCATCAGTCACAAGGCGCAAATGTTGATGGTAATTAGATATGTACTTAATGGTGTACAATCAAATACTCTAGCAGGATTATAAGAACATTTCATCAAGTTTTTAGTGGTGGAAAGCAGCACAGGTGAAAATTTTTACAACACCCTTCTACATGAAACTGAAACATTATGGCTGAATGTTGAAAATATCCGTGGACAGTAATATGATTACAGTACCAATATGAAGGGACACATCTCAGGTGTGCAGGCGTGACTTCTACAGAAGAATTCAAGAGCTTTCTTTACACCATGTGCATAGTTTTGAGAGACATAACCAAAATATGTTCAGATGCACTGACTTTCTTTGGAACACTGAAGCTTATTTACACCCTTTTTGCATCATCTACTAAAAGCTGTACTGTTTTTAGAAAACATATTACAGGTCTGTATGTAAAACCTCTCTCTGAAACACAATGGGAATGTAGAATGGAAACTGTTAAAGCTGTACGGTGCCAAGCTGCTGAAGTTTGTAATGCACTAGAAATGTTAGCAGAAAACACTGATGTATCTCAAGCAAAAAGTGATGCCGAATCGTTAGTCAGTCAAATGAAAAATTGCAAGTTTCTGCTCTCACTAGTTTTCTGGCACTCCTTACTCTTTCAAGAAAATTTCGTGAGTAAGGAACTTTAGAGTGATACCATGAATATTGCTGCAGGGCTTTCTTCTTTACAAATGTTATATAAATGGTCAAAGAAATACAAGAAAAAAGGTTTTGATGAAGCCTTGATTGATGCTAGTGAATTTGCCAAAAACCTAAATGCTGAGCCTGTATTCAAGACTCAGAGTAAGCGCTTATGCAAAAAAAGAAAAAAAACAAACAAATTTTGAATCTTCAGATGAACCATTGCCAGATCCAAAAAGAGCCTTCAGAGAGCAATATTTTTATAACATGATAGATAAAGCACTGCAAACACTTGAGCCACGGTTTGAGCAAATGAAAAAGTATCAACATTTATTTGGAGTCTTGTGCAATTTTCAGGACCTTTTCAAAGATACGATAAGAAAATGTGCAGCAAATCAGGAAGTGGCATTGGCAGAGGTCAAGCTGGCACAGGAAAGAGATCAAGTTAAATCCACAAATCTGGCTGATATAGATGGATACATGCTTTGTGAGTAAATGGAGGCACTAAAGCCAATTCTGCCATCAGAGATTCTTCTTCTTCGTCTACATCTTTTCCCACTTTTATGTGGGGTCGATGTTTCTGGCCAGTATATGTTTCTGTCCCATACCTCATCACACAACAAACCTTTAGACCTCAGGTCGTCATTGATGCAATCCATCCACCTAAGCTTTGGTCTCCTCCTCCTTATACTACCCTGTATATCCATTTCCATCACCCTCCTCCCAACATATGGTTCATCCCTCCTAACGACATGACCATACCATCTTAGTCTACTTTCTTGTATCATATCTGATATTTCTCTAACTTTTGCTAACTTCTGAGGTACCTCTAATTACCTCGTTTCTGGTCTTATCGCTTCTTGTCACCCCACACATCCATCTCAACATCCTCATCTCTGCCACATCCAGTTTTTTCTCTTGTGTCTTCTTTATTGGCCATGTCTCTGCTCCATACATCATTGCAGGTCTCACAACTGTCTTATGCACTTTACCCCTCAACTTAAGCCCTATTCTCCCATGGCACAGCACCCCAGACACTTTCTTCCAGTTCTTCCATCCCACTTGTATTCTGTGGGTTACTTCTGACTCTAGGTCACCATCCTCTGCTACTGTTGATCCCAAATACTTGAACTTTTCAACTCTTTTCAACACCTCCCCCTGCAAATTGACCTCCTCATTCTCATCATTTCTCAACCTCAAGTACTCTGCCTTCTTCATGCTGATTTTCAGTCCTCTATCCTCCATCACTGTTCTCCACTCCTCAAGCTTCTCCTCCACTACCTCTCATCTGTTGCTACACAGTACAATGTTATCTGCAAAGAGCATACACCATGGTGACTGATCTCTAATACCCTGGGTTATCACATCCAAGACCAGATCAAATAGATATGGACTCAAAGCAGACCCTTGATGCAGGCCAACATTTACTGAGAGACTTTTCGTCAAGCCCACACTGCTCTTGACATTTGCCTCTGCCCACTCATACATATCTTGGATGATCCTTACATATTTCTCGAGGACTCCCTATTCTCTAATACACCTCCACACCTCTTGACGTGGTACTCGATCATATGCATTTTCCAGGTCAATAAAGACCATATGCAGTCGTTTCTGTTTTTACCGATGCTTTTCCATCATTTGTCTCAAGGCAAATATGGCATCCACTGTCCCTCATCCAGACATGAAGCCAAATTGTTCATCCCCAATTGTCGTTACCTCTTTGAGTCTCCTCTCAATGATCTTCTCCCATATCTTCATAGTATGACTTAACAACTTTATACCTCTAAAGTTTCCACACTCCAGAATGTCTCCCTTCCCTTTACAGATTGGGATGATTAAGCTTCCTCTCCAATCCTCTGGCATCTGTTCCTGACTACAGATCTTTTGCATTGAGTCCCACAAGATATCTATGCCTTCCTCTCCAAGACTCTTCCATACCTCCACTGGCATCTTATCAGGTCCTGCTGCCTTTCCATTTTTCATTTTCCTTACTGCCTGCTCTACCTCTCTTCTAGCCACTATTGTTGTAACTGCTCCATTTGGAAGTCCATATTCAAATACTGCTCTTGGGTTCACTTCATTTAGTAATCCTTCAAAATAAGTTTCCCATCTGCTTTTTATTTCATCCTCTTCTGCTAGAACTACTCCATAGTTATCCTTTATTTGTCTTACTTGGGTCAAGTCCTTGGATGCAGCATCTCGGGCCTTGGCAATTCGCCATATTTTCTTCTCTTCTTCTGGTGTTTCCAGCTCTTCATAGACTTCATTCAATTTCTCTGCCTTTGCTTTTGTTACTGCTCTCCTTGCCTCCTTCTTTGCCTGCTTGTATTCTTTTTTATCCTGCTCCAAGCCTGATAAATCTGCCTTTTTGTTAGCTTCTTTCTTGTTCTTCACCCATTCTTGCACTTCCTCATTCCACCACCATGACTCTTTATCATTTGGGGGTTTCCTTCCTGATGACTTTCCAAATACCTCCTCACCAACCATCAAAATCACCTTACTATTATCTGTCCACCATTCTTGTACATCAGAGATTAGCCCCATGAAAATGCTTGAATTCCTTGCTTGCAACAACTGGTCTACCACATTTCCAGATTTATTTATTTCCTTCTGGATTTTCTTGACAGTCCCACTAACTGTGGTATCTGGAATTTTTCCAAGCTGAAACTGATCAAAACTTACTTTGGATCAACAATTAAGCAAGAACGTTTGAACAGTTTGGCAATTATGTTCATTGAATCTGAAATTAGCCAGAATTTAAACTTAGACAAAATTAAAAAAGACTTTGCAGAGAAAAAGGCGAGAAAACAAATTTCTCTTAATAAAACACAATAATAATATGACTCATTTATTGTTTATGAATGTTAAGTGATGCTTAGAAGTCCAAAAAAGATCATTTATTTCAACAGTACACTTAAATTCTAATTTGTTTTCTGAACAAAAATATATTAATATTTTTAATAAATCATTTCACAGTCACTAAAACAAGTGGTATTGTGACTATATACTTTTCAGAGGTGATATGCAAATTTTGTATGTTACTTGTAGGCTTACATGTATGCAATTTTATATTGAAATGTAGCTTGCATCTACTTGGTCTATTAACTCTCAAGCAATTTTTAAGCACACATTTTGATTGCTTTTCATTCTACCACAGAAATATAAAGTCTATAATAGACTTTTCTATATTTCTTTATGATTCTACAGACCTTGGTGCAAGTTGCCTGGGAACCTTGGGCCAACCAAAATTGTTCCTAAGGCTGGCCCTCCCAACTCCACACAACTCCCCTTTACAGCAAGAAGAATGCTACAGCGTCTCACCACTGGAAGATGGGAAAGAATTGAAAAGCCAATGACACTGAACACCACGCTGACACTCCCTTTACCCTAACCATGCAAAGGAAAGTGAGTAAAAGCTCCAAGAACACAGACCCTGGGGCAGACAGGATTACATATACCGTGTTACAAAATCTTGGTCACCAGGGGGAACTTGCTCTGCTTTCACTTATAAACTCCACATATACTCAAAGAGTCAGTCCAGCTTCTTGGAACAAGGCTGATATCCAACCCATTCCCAAACCGAAGGATCCAGAAAACCCACATCCAATATCCCTCCTAAGCTCTTTGAACAAATCAGCTGAGATGGTCCTCAATAGATTTCGCTGGAAGTGCCCACCCTTCCATGAAGATATATTCGCATACCAACCGGACTTAGGCACTGCCATATGCATAGCTTCCTTGCTACCATGTAAGAGCAACTGATGTGAGTTCGTCATTTTCCTTGATCTAGAGAAGGCTTTTGAACTAGCTAATGTACCTGCTGTCTTTTAACCCTAGTTAAAAGCAGGTCAAAGGGAACTTTCTCTCCTGGATTAAAATGAGTCTACTAAACTGAAGCTTGAGTGAAGGTACAAGGGTGCAATCCCACCTACAAACTACATGAAAATGGGACTCCTCAGAGCGACATTCTCAGATCTTTCCTCTTCAACTGTCTCATATAAAATATCATGAGCATCAAACTGCCTCGTGTGGCCAAGATTTTCAACTACACACACGACTTTGCCCTCGTCACAAGAGGTTACAGTCCTTCAACAAGACCCAGCTATGCCTCAACAGAATGTATCAAGTTTCCATCTCCCTTGAGCTAAATATAAATTCTCTAAAATAAAAGATGCATCCCATCCGAGAGCAAAAACCAGACAGAAGGCTGGTCATAAATAACGACCCCCTGGATTGGGTCAATAAGCACCTCTATCTAGGCTCCTACATCTATAGCCCACTTTCCTTTGGATCTATGATCCAATACATGCATGACAGTTGCAAAATGCTCCAGTGAATGCTTTCTCATCTGTCGGGCATCTATGACGGTACTAGTATCAGTCTAATAAAAACCTTCTATATGCAAGCTATACAGAGCCTTGTGGACTGTGCTTGTACCACCCTTTGGCTCCTAGAGAACGAAAAATGGGCCAAGATTGAGGTCATCAAAAACAGTGCTATGTGGACCATGCTAGGAGCCCTCATATGTACAAAGATAGAAAACCTTCAGCTGGAACAAACCTTATTGTTGCTAAAACTACTGCCGTACAACATCCTGGCCTTGCCAGTGCAAACTGGACAGCCAAGGTCTCTGCTAATCTGCCAGCCTTAGGAGTCAAGGAGAACATCCCGATCAAAAACCTGGACACTCCACACCCTAAATACCGATGCCCTCCTCCATGGGACGACCAACTGATGGATATAAAGATTGAACTTCCTGCCAACCCCAAGAGCTCAATCAACCCAAACATCCTCAGAATATACACAAGGACAAAATCTGGAGCTGCAGCAGACACAACTCCGTAATCCTCTACACAGATGGCTCAGTTAATGAAGAAACTGGAGCCTTTGCTGCCACCTTCATCATGGAAGGACATGAAGAATCCTGGAGATTGTCAAACTCTTGCTCCTCACTCCAAACTGAACTTGTTGCCATTGCCAATAACCTTAATTACATTACTCGTCAAGAAACAGACCACGCCCTCATTCCCACAGACTCCAAGTGTATCTTACAGGCTGTTAAGAAGACGCACCCCGGAGATAATGTGAGAACCATCACTGACAAACTTCCCCATTACCACAGGGTAACCAGCACTGGAAAAACTGTTGCTTTCACTTGGAAACCCAGCCACGTCAGCATCAGTGGAAACGAAGAAGCTGACCAAGCAGCCAAGCATGACTCTCACTAGCCAGAGGTTCAAGTATCCCTAGCTCCCTGTACCCCCCAAATCAAAACCATCACCACCAGAACACTCTTCTACCACCAGCGCACCACCCTTCCCAAGAACCTCCACAGAAGCACAGCAGTCAACATTTATAAACTGAGTCTCGAGTACAAGTGCACCTGGCAAATGATTGAAAACATCATCAAGGAGTGCTCTTTCTGCCAGGAAGCAATGCCGCAACCCCTCCTCCACTACATCCATATTAAGAGTAGCCATGAACCTTATGAACAGCCTGCAAAACATTATTAGCCAGTACCCACCACCTAGATAAGTCATGAAAACACAGAGATAGAGAAAGAACGCGAGGTTGAGAGCAGTTACCTCAACCCCTCCAGCATGAATCCATCAACACACTGATGCAGTTCTGTGAAGAAGACCTTAACCCTTGGTGGTTATCAGCATATAGTTTTTTCTTTCTTCCTATTTTTTTTTTGTTCATCCATTTATTTTTCCTTTTATATATATTCATATTTTTGTTTTCTCCTTCCTATCTCCCATTCACCCTTCCTTCCTGGTGGTCCCCTAGGTATTAAAAGCATGCAAGCAGCGCCATCAACTCTCCCCCCTTCCCCACTATCCAAACTTTCTTCTATACTCACAACTTAAGGTATTTAATTAACACAAAATAAAAGGAGACTGTTAACCATGTGAATAAGATTTTGAACCTTTTCTTAATACTTGCAGATAAGACATGACCTTAATACCTAGATCACTCACTTATGAGCCCACCATGGCCTGTCCATACCTGGGTGGATATCTTCAACAAACATATTAAACTCCTTTGCTTCTTTATGTTCTTTTGAGACTATCCTCTTTCATTTGTGTGAGTTGAAAATTTAAATCGGTACTGATCTGTCTGTCAAATCCTGATTATATAATCGATATACCTCTTTTCAGGCTTCCTTCCCTCTCCCGTTCTCACTTGCACATCAATAATTATTTTTCTTTTTATCACATCATCTTACTCTTTCTTATTGCTTATTTGTGCCACTACAACCTTTTCTCTTGTACGTTAATCCTCTTTCACTTGAGTATGAGCTTTTCTCTTGGGAGCTTAGAAAGTCGATTGTAATAGTGAGTGGGTGATTGATCCAAAGTGGAGGACATCCATATGCCTGGTGTGGAGTGTCTATTATTGTCTAGATTGGACGTCCTCCACCACACCAAGGTCTGCATGTCAGTTCAATATCTGAAATTACCTATTTACCTAATTGCCTGGTTGTATTTACGGGAAAGAGCCCCAAGCTCGTAACTTCCTGTCTCCTGGTCGGTTCCATTTTGTACTCTTGAAGTTCTACTCCTGCCACCCAGTAGCCAAGTTCGGACCTTCCCGCACTTGTACCCATTCTCATTGCCTTACATTTTGAAGCACTGAATTCATTAGCCACTTTTCTGACCACTTGTGCAGACTATTTAGATCTTCATGAAGTTCTCTACCATTGTTCTCATTTCTTACTTTTTCACAATCTTTGCATCACTGCAAACATATTCATGAATGACTTTACAGACTCTGGTAGGTTATTTACATATACAAGGAGCAAAAGTGACCCTAAAACTGAGCCCTGTGGAACTCCACTACTAACTCTTCTCCATTCAAACACTGGGTGTCCTACTCTAACCCTCTGTTCCCTTCCTTCTAAGTATGTTTTTATCCATTCCAAGACATTTCTACCTATTCTTGCTATTGCTTACAGCTTCTTAATAAGTCTCCTGTGTGGGACAGTGTCAAATGCGTTCTGGAAGTCTAGGAATGTGTAATCTGCCCAGCCCTCTCTTTCCTGAAAGATTCGGCTTACCTTATCATAAAATTCTGATAATTTTGTTACTATTGATCTACCTTCTCTGAATCCATGTTATCTCACTGACAAAAAGTTGAAGGATTCCAAGTGAAGAGAGATATGTTTCCTTAGTAGCTTCTCCATAACTTTGCAAACTATGCTGGTCAAGGAAACAGGTCTGTAGCTTAGAGCGTATCCCTCTATCCCGTTTTGAAGATAGGTATCACGTTCGCTTGTTTCCAGCATCTTGGAATCTCCCTTGACTCCAGCGACTTTTTAGATATGATACTTAGTGCCAATGATAATGAATTAGCGCATTTCTTAAGTACATAAGAGGATATATCATCAGGACCTGTAGCTGTATGGACATCTAACTCCATCAGCGCTTTGCATACCTCTGTGGCTGAAAAGATGATGTTCTCTAATACCAGCCCATAAGCTTCTATCTCTGCAATCTGAGGGGGTGGGGTGTTTTCTACTGCAAATACTGACTGAAACGCCTAGTTCAATCCTTCGCAGATCCCTTCATCCATCTCAGTCCATCCGCTTTCTTAAGCTTTAAAACCTGTTCTTTTACCTTCAGTTTTCCTCTGATAAAGCTATGGAAAAGATTAGGATTTTCTTTAGCCTTTCTGATGATATCCCTTTCATAGTCTCTCTCTGCCTCTCTTCTTTTATTTAGATAATCAATTCTTGCTCTTTTATAAGTCTGCCAAACATTTATATTTTTTCTCCTCCTATTCCTTTTCCAGCATTTGTCTCTCCACTCCTTAGCTTTCTTACACTCATTATTGAACCATTTCTCTCTGGCATGAATTACTCCTATTTTGGTGACAGGTATGCAGCAATCTACTATCTTCCAATATTCTTCACAAAAGATGTCATACATTTCTTGCACAGATTTGTTGTTAAATGTGGTCCTCCAGTCAATAACTGCAAAAAGCTCTTTCATTTTGATGTCATTTCCATTCGGATAGTTTTTTTCGCTGATGTTCTCCCTTGAGGGTGAGCGGACCTTCTCATTTTGGCCCGCAGGTAGAGTAAAATACGCTGATTGATGGTGGTATTTGCTCTTGAGGGCGACCGGACTTTTGTATGTTGGCCCGCAGGTGGGGTAAACTTCGTTGATTGTTGGTGGTATTCATTCTTGAAGGCGACCGGACTTTCCTATTTTGGAGCGCAGGTGGGGTAAAATTCGCTGAATGATGGTGGTATTAGCCCTTGAGGGTAACCGGACCTTCCTATTTTGGTGCACAGGTGGGGTAAAATTCATTGATTCATGGTGGTATTCACTCTTGAGGGCGACCGGACTTTCCTATTTTGGCCCGCAGGTGAGGTTGTACAAAACTGTAAAGATAGTAGAAAACATAAGTGTTCAGCTGAGGATTATTAGTTTACATCAAACAAATATTCTTTTTAATGGCTCTGGATAGGTTGAGAAATTGGTTCTCAACCTCATGAACTCATGTTTTGGTGATGAAAGAGAGTTATTACATAGTTATCTTGGTGGAGCGTATTGACTGCTAATATTCAGTCAATACCCTGTTGCTAGTCTGATTATGGAGCTAACCACATGAAGGGCATTTGGATCTTTGTTGGATGTTGTGGGGGCACCAGTTTTCCATCGAATTTCTGAAAAGGAATCACATTTGAGGATGTAGTGGAGCAGTGGATGTGGTGAGGCTACCTGGCAGAAGGTGCTTTCCCTGATGATATCATCCACTATTCACCAGGTGCACTTGTACCCGAGTCTCAGATGGTACACATTGACCGCCGTGCTTCATCGAAGGTTCTTAGGCAGGTGATTCGCTGAAGATCAATGGTGGCTTTGTACCACCAGGTGGAGGGGGAGCCAATGTCTGTGCACAGGTTGTGTTAAGTTATTAAAATATTAAGGAGTGACTTGGTGGCTTTGGTTTTTATCTGTTGAATCCCAGGAGGCAGAGATATTTGGATATCTGCTCTAAGAGTGACTTGTTTGGCTTCATCATTTCCCTTGATGCCGACATGGCTGGGAATCCAGGCAAAAGTGATGGCTTTTCAAAGGCTGATTGTCCTGTGGTAGTGGCTGAGAATGGTGGTGATGATGCTTACATTGTCTCTGAGGAGTAGCTTCTTGATGGCCTGTAAGGCACCTTTTGAGTCAGAGAGAATTATGGCATGGTCAGCTCCTTGCTGGGTGAAGAAGTTAAGGGCTTTGGCTATGGCAACAGGCTCAGTCTGGACCGACGAGCAGGAGTTTGACAGTAGCCTCCCGGCTAGTACAGTGGTAACGCTCTGGCCTCGCATTCGCGAGGTCGACAGATCGCGCCTCGTCCAGGCAAGAGAGTTTAAGCTGTTTACTGGGGAGGTTACTGCTGTGGCTGGGCACTAAAGTGGGGGGTTGGGGCCTGTGCCGGCTGGCGACCGCCCTGTGGGTCCTCCATGACCCGTTCCACCCATCCATGGGTGGAGAATCTAAAACAACAACAGTTTGCCAGTCTCCGGGATTGGACGTGGTTTCCGGTGGTGAAGGTGGCAGCTGAGGCTCCAGTTCCTTGATTTATTGAGCCGTCAGTGTAGAAGACTTGGGAGTTTGGCCTGCTCCAGCTCTGAATTTTGTCCTTGTATATGTTTTTTAAGGACAAGCGGGTTTACCAAGCTTTTGGGATTGTCACAGAGCTCGACTTTATGTCGAGTGGTTGGTCGTTCCATGGGGGTGGGCATCGGTATTCAGGAAGCAGAGTGTCTTGTATCATGGCTAGGATGTCCTCCCTGACTGGCAGTGCTTGCAGGCTAGAGCAGACCTTGGCTGCCCAGGTTCTAGGATGGTGGTCAGGGTAGCGATTGAGGGCTAGCCAGAGATTTGTGCCAGCGAGGCAGGTATGCTTGGCAGTGGTGGTTTTGGCCACAAAGAGGATTAGTCTTTGCTGAGCTCCGAGTTTGAGTGGCATGAGTCCGGATTCCATCTGGATGTTTTCTCTTTTGGTCCACATCAGAGCTTCTAGCATGGCATGCATGGCGTTGTTTTGTATGACTTCTATATTGTCCCATTTTTGGTCTTTTAGTAGCCAGAGTGTGGGACAAGCATAGTCTATGAGGCTGCGTATGGCTTGTACATAGAAGGTTTTGAGGACATTGAAAGATGCACCGTCGAGAGAGAATTAATTATGACAAATGACAAAGATGCACACACACACACACACACACACACACACACACACACACACACACACACACACATATATATATATATATATATATATATATATATATATATATATATATATATATATATATATATATATATATATATATATATATATATATGTGTGTGTGTGTGTGTGTGTGTGTGTGTGTGTGTGTGTGTGTGGAGAGAGAGAGAGAGAGAGAGAATTTAGTATGACATGTTTACGCAAATTTATCAGTTCTCGCTGACGAGTTTAAAGAGATATGTAAATGTTTCAAAAGTTTACGACAAAAAATCACTACACACGAGACTGAACTACCTCATAATTAAGTAAGTAATAAAAACTCGATAGATGAATAAATAGACACATGGTTTTGAGGCGAATATGCCCCTTTCTTCGTGTAACATTCCTTCCTAATATCATTGTGCACATTCCTTCCTAATATCATTGCGCACGGCATGAGAGAGAGAGATTATTATTTATTTCATTTTATTTTATTAATTTATTGCGCCAAGGCGTCAGAGAGAGAGAGAGAGAGAGAGAGAGAGAGAGAGAGAGAGAGAGAGAGCATTTTTTTCTTTCGTATTGAATATATATATATATATATATATATATATATATATATATATATATATATATATATATATATATATATATATATATATATATATATACACCCTGAGAAAGCGGTCTACCTTAATTCACTCTCACCTATACAGACACCCTTAGCAAGGGATCTGTCCCTCTCTTTTTATCTCTATTTTATTTTCGTGCTTTCACCCAAATCCTTCCTATTCTATTTCCCCCTCACCAGTAAAGACACTTGAACTGGGCTAAGAGAGTTCACTAGAGGCCGTCACTAATTCCCCCTCCCCCATATCCTATCACAGTTAATCGTTTGTTCTTACCAAACTCACCTAGGGGCCCACCATGCCCCCACCACCCCCTCCTTTGGAGGATATCTACACCATCATCATACCACACAACGCAGTTCACTGTCTGCAACCACGCAGAAGCCTGAACTGAATTTGCCCCCTCGTTCAGCTCTTGCGTGGAACTTTCTAAGCAGGACTTCTGCATTCTTTTCCTATTTAGTATAATGGTCTCAAATACTACTGGAGGGGGGAAACATGCTTTCATATGATTCTGCAATGTCTAGTGTATATTAAGCTTAGAATAAAGAATCTTATAGGTATTAAAAGAGGAATATACAGGAAACTAAAAAGAGGTGAAGAGCAGGTGAGGCAGCAATATATACAATTAAAAAGGGAAGTTAAAAAAATAGAGTCGAAAAGAAAATACGAAGTTAGAATAGCAGGAGAAGCTAAAGAAAATCCTAAAGGGTTTTATCAACATTATCAAACAAAATTTAAGGAAAAAGTCGGACCAATTGAAGTAGCCAATGGCCATATCACAGATGATAAAGTGATGTGTACATGTTAAAATGATTATTTCTTATCTGTATTTACCAATGAAAACTTGGAATATATTCCGGAGGTAGAATCCATGTACAGAGACAGTCCCGATAAAATACTTAGTTCAATAAATATTACGAGAGAGGAGGTAATAAAAGAAATAGATAAATTAAAGGCTCATAAATCTCCGGGACCTGATGGAATATATGCTAGAATATTAAAGGAATGCAAGGAAGAGCTTAGTTGTCCACTAACTGCATTATTTAATAATTCAATAAAATTAGGATCGGTACCCATGGAGTGGAAATTGGCAGATGTGGTACCAATATTTAAAAAAGGAGAACGAGTTAAAAAGTCGCAGGAGAGCGGGCGGGAGGGGTTCGCAGCAGATGCATCAACGCCCTCCCTTTGTCCGGCCCGTCTCCAGAAAAAGAGGATTCGTGGTACGTTATTACAACCCGGACCTACCTCAAAGTTGTAAGATGGGGGTCCCAGGAAATTAGGATATACGCATCCCAAGACCTAGCAATGAGCGTAATGGAAAAATGAGGGAATCAATTTCCCTATGATTCAAAAATTTTTATAATAATCACTTTTTCAGTCACGTATCCGGACTGATAAAAATGGGAAAGAAAAAATCCCCATACATATAATAGATTTAGTGGCGATGAAAAAAGAGTATTGAAAATCCCTATAATAGAAAATTTCGAAATCAACAATGAGAAAAGGGAGGAGAGAATCCCCTTAAGTAAGAAAGTTAAAAAAATAAAGAAAGAAAATGGCCCCACCGTCTTTGACAACGATTGGTTTAAGAGCAAATATTGTAAGTTTTTTTTTTTAGTTTTAAGATTAGTTTAAAAAAAAAACACCTCAAAGACTCCCCTAGATTCAGTTTATTAGAATAAGTGTCATTGATCAATTGTGCATGTTGAATTCTATTTTTTTTTCTCACTATAATGTGTGTTAAATGTTACAATTTGCAAAAATCATACCTCAACTACATTTTACATTATTTAAGTAACGTAACTGTGATTATAAGTTTTTCTGTTTAAGCATTATCATTGTTTTAAGTTATGATTGAATATTTTAAGAGCTGACGCCAAACTATCATTTTGTCCTTGAATAGTATTTACATATTGTAATTGTGAATATTTTTAACTCTCTCTTTCCACACCACGACAAATGTTTTGTTTTAGCAAGTAGTTGCATATATCATATCCAAATGTATTGTATACTTCATGAGTAATGTTATAGCTTAATTAGCTTTGTTCTTAAATAATTTTGTCAATGCTTACTAGCTATATATTGCAATTGTGAATACTTAATTTTGAAGTTTTGCCTTTAATTATAATGTTATTGTAAGGAACATATTTTTTCTTTTGAGAGTTTTTTTTGCATAGTAATTTTTATATTCCTGTAATTTGTTTAGATAATTATATAAGATTGTAATAGTTTCATAAGTTAGTTCATTAGATAGTTCTGCCCCGTTTTTTTGTAAATAATGATATTTAAAAGAAAAATTATAAGGCTCTCATGAAAGTAGTAATGCTTAGTCCAAAATATGGGATATATTTCAGAGTGGTGGTGTGGAGTGTCGTAAGGCATCTCATATAGACGCCTATAGCCGCTAGAGGGCAGAGTGCGCACTCAAGGACCCACCACCATAGAATGGCATACAGAGCACGTGTTTTTTAGTTAGGAGTCAGACTTTGCCAGGGGCAGAACTTACGCCCATAGTTAGCAACCTCCCCCTAAGGGGGTAGGAATAGTGAGTGACAGGAACTATAGGAATGGGAGCTTTGAGGATCAAGTTAATTCAAGCTATCTCTATATAAATTACTGTTAAATGAACGATGCATCTCTATCACCGACCTCACTAATTATAGATATGTATAGTATTTATATGTCAAACATACATGTCCTTAAGAGTATGGATTGAGTTTGCATTAACTACCTCCTCGCTTAGTGCATTCCAATCATCATCTACTCTTACACTGAAAAAATACTTCCTTACATCCTGCAAATAAATTTTCTTACAAAGTTTCAAACTATGACCTCTAGTTCTAGAGCCATCCATATCAAAATATTGATACCTATGCACTCTGTCAAAACCATGAAGGAATTTAAAATCCGTCACCACATCCCCCATCATTCCTCTAGCTTCGAATGATGGTCAGCCTATTTCCTTCAGCCTCTCCTCATAACTGAGATTGCGTATTTCAGTCACCAGTTTCGTGGCATGTCTTTGAACATTCTCCAGTTTAACTATGTCCTTTTTCAACTATGGATTCTAAAAGGGGGCTGAATATTCAAGCTTTGGCCTCACATAGGTTACACAAATATTTCTGAACATTTCCTTGCCCATGTGCCTGATGGCTACCCTTACATTTGATAAGAAAGCATATGCCGCCCGTACTATGCCATTTATATGCATTTCTGGAAACAAATCGGCCAGCATGTTTACTCCTAGATCAACCTCATTCTCTATCCCTTGAAGTTGTCCTCCTTCCACCTAGTTGTCAAGCTTGGGCCGTCTTGCACTCATACTCATTCTCATTACCTAACAGTTGAAAGTATTGAATTTCATTAGCCACTTTTTTTACCACTCATGCAGATTATTTACATCTTCCTGAAGTTCTATACCATTGTTCTCGTCTCTTACTTTCTTCACAATCTTTGCATCATCTGAAAGCATATTCATAAATAAAATTACAGACTCTGGTACGTCAATTACGTAGACAAGGAGCCATAGTGACCCTGAAACTAAAGACTGTGGAACTTCACTACTAATCCTTCTCCAATCAGTGTGTGATTACCTAATTGTGATTACCTAATTGTGTTTACGGGAAAGAGCCCAAAGCTCGTATCTTCCCGTCTCCTCATCGGTTCCATTTTATACTTAGTGATACTTATCATACCTGTCCTTAAAACTATGGATTGAGATAGCATTAACTACCTCCTCGCTTAGCCAATTCCAATTATCAACTACTCTTACACTGAAAAAGTATTTCCTTACATCCTGCGAAGAAGTTTTCTTACGAAGCTTCAAACTATGACCTCTAGTTCTAGAGCCAGCCATATCAAAATATCGATCCCTAGCTACTCTGTCATAACCATGAAGGAATTTAAAGACTGTCACCATATCCCCCCTCACTCTTCTAGCTTCAAGTGATGGTAAGTCTAATTCCCTCAGCCTCTCATCATAACTGAGATTGCGTATTTCTGGCACCAGTTTCGTGGCATGTCTTTGAACTTTTTCAAGCTTAGCTATGTGCTTTTTCAAGTGCGGATTCCAAAAGGGGGCTGCATATTCGAGTTTTGGCCTCACATAGGTTACATAAATATATCTGAACATTTCCTTGTCCATGTGCCTGAAGGCTACCCTTACATTTGATAAGAATGCATATGCTGCCCTTACTATGCCATTTATATGTATTTCTGGAGACAAATCTGACAGTATGTTTACTCCTAGATCTCTCTCATTTTCTGTCTCTTGAAGTTGTACTCCAGCCACCGAGTAGTCAAGCTTGGGCCTTCTTGCACTTGTACCCATTCTCATTACCTTACATTTTGTGTGTGTGTGTGTGTGTGTGTGTGTGTGTGTGTGTGTGTGTGTGTGTGTGTGTGTGTGTGTGTAATTACCTAATTGTGTTTACGGGATAGAGCCCAATGCTCGTATCTTCCTGTCTCCTGATCGGTTTCATTTTCATCTTAGTGAAACTTATTATCCCTGTCCTTAAAACTATGGATTGAGATAGCATTAACTACCTCCTCGCTTAGCCAATTCCAATTATCAACTACTCTTACACTGAAAAAGTATTTCCTTACATCCTGCAAAGAAGTTTCCTTACGAAACTTCAAACTATGACCTCTAGTTCTAGAGCCAGCCATATCAAAATATCGATCCCTATCCACTCTATCATAACCATGAAGGAATTTAAACACTGTCACCATATTCCCCCTCAATCTTCTAGCTCTGAGTGATGGTAAGTCTAATTCCCTCAGCCTCTCGTCATAACTGAGATTAAGTATTTCTGGCACCAGTTTCGTGGCATGTCTTTGAAAATTTTCAAGCTTAGCTATGTGCTTTTTCAAGTGCGGATTCCAAAAGGGGGCTGCATATTCGTGCTTTGGCCTCACATTGATTACATAAATATTTCTGAACATTTCCTTGTCCATGTGCCTGAAGGCTACCCTTACATTTGATAAGAATGCATATGCTGTCCTTACTATGCCATTTATATGTATTTCTGGAGACAAATCTGCCAGTATGTTTACTCATAGATCTCTCTCATTTTCTGTCTCTTGAAGTTGTACTCCAGCCACAGAGTAGTCAAGCTTGGGTCTTCTTGCACTTGTACCCATTCTCATTGCCTTACATTTTGAAGTATTGAATTTCATTAGCCACTTTTCTAACCACTCATGCAGACTATTTAGATCTTCCTGAATTTCTCTACCATTGTTCTCGTTTCCTATTTTCTTCACTTTCTTTGCATCTTCTGCAAACATATTCATGAATGAAGTTACAGACTCTGGCAGGTCATTTACATATACAAGGAACAAAAGTGACCCTAAAACTGAACCCTGTGGAACTCCACTACTAACTTCTCCATTCAGACACTGAGTGTCTTACTCTAACACTCTGTTCCCTTCCTTCTAAGTAAGTTTTTATCCATTCCAAGACATTTCCACCTATTCTATCCATTGCTTGCAGCTTCCTAATAAGTCTCCCATGTGGAACAGTGTCAAATACTTTCTGGAAGTCTAGGAATATCCAGTCTGCCCAGCCCTCTCTTTCATGTAAGATTCGCCTTACCTCATCATAAAATTCTAATAAGTTTATTACTGTTGATCTACCTTCTCTGAAGCCATATTGCCTCACTGACAAAAAGTTGAAGGATTCCAAGTGAAGAGAGATATGTTTCCTTAGTAGTTTCTCCATAACATTGCAAACTATGCTGGTCAAGGAAGCTGGTCTATAGATCAGAGCCGTATCCTTCCTTCCCTTTTTGAAGATAGGTATCACGTTTGCTTGTTTCCAGCATCTTGGAATCTCCCCTGACTCCAGTGACTTTTTAAATATACTAAGTGTCACTCATATTGAGTTTGCTCATTTTTTAAGTGCATGAGGGGATATATCATCAGGACCTGTAGCTTTATGAACATCTAAATTCATCAGCATTTTGCATACCTCTGTGGCTGTAAGGTTGATGCTCTCTAATACCAGCCCTTGAGCTCTATCCCTGCAATCTGAGGGGTTGGGTATTTCTACTATAGATACTGACTGAAACTCCTAGTTCAATTCTTTGCAGATCTCTTCATCCGTCTCAGTGATGCTTGCATCCGCTCTCTTAAGTCTTAAATCCTGATCTTTTACCTTCAGTTTTCCTCTGATAAAGCTGTGGAAAAGCTTGTTTTTTTTTTTTTTAAGCCTTCCTGGTGATATCCCTCTCATAGTCTCTCTCTGCCTCTCTTCTTTTACTTAGGTAATCATTTCTTGCTCTTTTGTAGGTTTGCCAAAGCATTTATGTTTTTTCTCCTCCTATACCTTTTCCAGCATTTGTCTCTCCACTCCTTAGCTCTTTTACACTCATTATTGAACTATTTCTTTCTGGCATGAATTACACCTACTTTGGTGACAGGTATGCAGCAATCTACTATCTTCCCATATTTCTCACAAATGATGTCATACATTTCTTGTACAGATTTGTTGTAAAATAAGGTTTTCCAGTCAATAACTGCAAAAATATTATTCATTTTGATGTAATCTCCTTTCGGATAGTTCCTCCTCATGTCTTCAGTGCCTCTACTCTCAGGCAGAATATATTCAATGATATACTCCATCAACAACACACAGTGGTCACTCTTTCCTTTTGGTGGTTCATACTCAATCTTTTCAATATCCAACACATTATCTGTGAATACTAGATCAAGTAGTGATGGCTCATCCCCACCCCTGGCCCTCATTGGTTAAAGTACATGTTGGTGTAGGAAATTCCCTTGTACGCAATCTAGGAATCTTGCCCCGAATGAGTCCTCACCACTGTGTGGGTCAAGATATAACCAATATATCTCTTTATGATTAAAATCTCCCATAATCAAAATCCTACATTTTTTTTCCCGTGCCATGTTCACAACTGAGTTTATGACTTCAATAGTACCTATATGACTTTCCTCATAAACTTCTAGCCTATTCTGGTTCCTTGGTGGGTTATATACAAGTTATTATAATGCTCTCAGAATCAGCATTTATGTGAGCAGCAAGAAATTCATTGAACACACTTTCTATAGCCAAGTTTATTTCTTCAACCTGAATCTTTTCACTTATGAGCAGTGCTATCCCTCCACCAGTCCTCTCAGATCTTTCCATCCTTAATATTCTGAAGCCCTTAATAAAAAAAACTGTGACACTGTTTATGTCCTCACTCAACTTAGTCTCTGTAATTGCTACTATATCTGCCTTACTGTTGTGAATCCTATCTTTTAAATATACTGCCTTACCAGATAATCCATCAGCATTTGTGTGATTACCTAATTGTAATTACTTAATTGTGTTTACGGGAAAGAGCCCAAAGCTCGTATCTTCCCGTCTCCTGATCTGTTCCATTTTATACTCAGTGATACTTATCATACCTGTCCTTAAAACTATGGATTGAGATAGCATTAACTACCTCCTCGCTTAGCCAGTTCCAATTATCAACTACTCTTATACTGAAAAAGTATTTCCTTACATTCTGGAAAGAAGTTTTCTTACGAAGCTTCAAACTATGACCTCTAGTTCTAGAGCCAGCCATATCAAAATATCAATCCCTAGCTACTCTATCATAACCATGAAAGAATTTAAAGACTGTCACCATATCCCCCTTCAATCTTCTAGCTTCGAGTGATGGTAAGTCTAATTCCCTCAGCCTCTCATCATAACAGAGATTGCGTATTTCTGGCACCAGTTTCGTGGCATGTCTTTGAACTTTTTCAAGCTTAGCTATGTGCTTTTTCAAGTGTGGATTCCAAAAGGGGGCTGCGTATTCGAGTTTTGGCCTCACATAGGTTATATAAATATTTCTGAACATTTCCTTGTCCATGTTCCTGAAGGCTACCCTTACATTTGATAAGAATGCATATGCTGCCCTTACTATGCCATTTATATGTATTTCTGGAGACAAATCTGCCAGTATGTTTACTCCTAGATCTCTCTCATTTTCTGTCTCTTGAAGTTGTACTCCAGCCACCGAGTAGTCAAGCTTGGGCCTTCTTGCACTTGTACCCATTCTCATTACCTTATATTTTGAAGTATTGAATTTCATTAGCCACTTTTCTGACCACTCATGCAGATTATTTAGATCCTCCTGAAATTCTCTACCATTGTTCTCGTTTTTCACTTTCTTCACTTTCTTTGCATCTTCTGCAAACATATTCATGAATGAATTTACAGACTCAGGTAGGTCATTTACATATACAAGGAACAAAAGTGACCCTAAAACTGAACCCTGTGGAACTCCACTACTAACTCTTCTCCATTCAGACACTGAGTGTCTTACTCTAACCTTCTGTTCCCTTCCTTCTAAGTAAGTTTTTATCCATTCCAAAACATTTCCACCTATTCTAACCATTGCTTGCAGCTTCCAAATAAGTGTCCCATGTGGAACAGTGTCAAACGCTTACTGGAAGTCTAGGAATATGCAATCTGCCAAGCCCTCTCTTTCCTGTAAAATTCAGCTTACCTCGTCATAAAATTCTAATAAGTTTGTTACTGTTGATCTACCTTCTCTGAAGCCATGTTGCCTCACTGACAAAAAGTTGAAGGATTTCAAGTGAAGAGAGATATGTTTCTTTAGTAGTTTCTCCATAACTTTGCAAAATATGCTGGTCAAGGAAACTGGTCTATAGTTCAGAGCCGTATCCCTTCTTCCCTTTTTGAAGATAGGTATCACATTTTCTTGTTTCCAGCATCTTGGAATCTCCCCTGACTCCAGTGACTTTTTAAATATGGTACTTAGTGCCACTGATATTGAGTTTGTGCATCTTTTAAGCACATGAGGGGATATGTCATCAGGACCTGTAGCTTTATGAACATCTAAATCCATCAGCGCTTTGCATACCTCTGTGGCTGTAAGGTTGATGTTCGCTAATACCGGCCCATGAGCTTCTATCTCTGCAATCTGAGGGGGTGGGGTATTTTCTACTGTAAATACTGACTGAAACTCCTTGTTCAATTCTTTGCAGATCTCTTCATCCGTCTCAGTGATGCTTCCATCCGCTCTCTTTATCCTTAAAACCTGTTCTTTTACCTTCAGATTTCCTCTGATAAAGCCGTGGAAAAGCTTGGGATTTTCTTTAGCCTTCCTGGTGATGTCCCTTTCATAGTCTCTCTCTGCCTCTCTCCTTTTACTTAGGTAGTCATTTCTTGCTCTTTTGTAGGTTTGCCAGGCATTTATGTTTTTTCTCCTCCTATACCTTTTCCAGCATTTGTCTCTCCACTCCTTAGCTCTTTTGCACTCATTATCGAACCATTTCTCTCTGGCATGAATTACACCTACTTTGGTGACAGTTATGCAGCAATCTACTATCTTCCCATGTTTCTCACAAAAGATGTCATATATTTCTTGTATAGATTTGTTGTAAAATAAGGTTCTTCAATCAATAACTGCAAAAAGCTCATTCATTTTGATGTAACCTCCTTTTGGATAGTTCCTCCTCATGTCCTCAGTGCCTCTACTCTCAGGCAGAATATCTTCAATGATATAGTCCATCAACAACACTCAGTGGTCACTCTTTCCAATTGGTGGTTCATACTCAATTTTTTCAATATCCAACACACTATCTGTGAATACTAGATCAAGTAGTGATGGCTCATCCCCACCCCTGGCCCTCGTTGGTTCCATTACATGTTGGTGTAGGAAATTCCCTTGTACGCAATCTAGGAATCTTGCCCCGAAGAGTCCTCACCACTGTGTGGGTCAAGATTTATCCAATCTATCTCTTTATGATTAAAATCTCCCATAATCAAAATCCTACATTTTTTTTCCCGTGCCATGTTAACAACTGAGTTTATGACTTCAATAGTACATATATGACTTTCCTCATAAACTTCAAGCCTATTCTGGTTCCTTGTTGGGTTATATACAACAGTTATTATAATGTTCTCTGACCCAGTATTTATGCGAGCAACAAGAAATTCCTTGAACTCACTTTCTATAGCCAAATTTATTTCTTCAACTTGAATCCTTTCACTTATGAGCAGTGCTATCCCTCCACCAGTCCTCTCAGATCTTTCAACCCTTAATATTCTGAAGCCCTTAGAAAAAACTGTGACACTGTTTATGTCCTCACTCAACTTAGTCTCTGTAATTGCTACTATATCTGCCTTACTGTTGTGAATCCTATCTATTAATTCTCCTGCCTTACCAGCTAGTCCATCAGCATTTGTGTATAACAATCTTAATGAGGCCCCATCCCCTGATCTTCTGTCATTATCTTCTTTATCTCCCCTTTGTCTGGAAGAACTCTGAAATGAAAATTTTTCTTCTCTTCTTCATTTCTTTCCTCATTTAACCTTCTTGCCTCTTCCAACATGTTTTTGATCTTTCCCATCTCTTCCTGTGTTCTGTATCATCTAATGAACACTTCTTTGAATTCTTGAAGGTCTTATAGACTTTTTTTCTCAACAGTATTTCCCTACATGTTTCCCCTCTCTCAAAGGTTACTTTTGTTGGTCTCGGCTTTCCTTCCCTCGAATATTTACCTAGTAGGTGAATGTTTATAATATCCTCAGGACCACAAACTACTCCAAGCTTCCTTATCAGGTCTACAACCCTAGCTTTATTATCTTCAAGTCTCCCCTGCCATGTTGGCTTCTGGGATTCGCTTATGCCTGAGATTACCACTGTCTTCTCTTTATCAAGTGCCTGTTTGATGAGTGGGTTTGCCCTTTCCATCACAACGTCTGTCAGTTTTTCGATACTGTCTCTTTATAGTCAACTGTTTTTATGTTTTCCAGTGCCACCACCTTTACAACCTCTTTTACTGCCACATTCCCCTTTAGTGCATCAGCAAAGGAAGTTTTCATGGCATCATTTTCCATATTCAGCTCCTGGAACTCTTTTCTGAACTGTTCAATGTTTTCCTTAATCTGGACATTCCAAGCAGCAATCTCGTCTCTCTCAGAAGAGAGCAGTGAACTAACATCTAATTCCCTTAGGTTGTCATTCAGCTGTTTGTTTTTATCTTCTTGTTTAGAAATTCTAGTTTCTAGTTAACTCTTTTCCCCTTCCAGCTTCTTTATTTTTTTTCTAGTTTTTTTCTCTCCTGCCCTTGTGCTTTATTTGCTTCCTCCAAAGATCTTATTTCCTCTCTGAGTGTTTCATTCTCTTTCATTTCTCCATCCATATTCCAAATTTTATCATCAAGGCTTATAACCATTGCCTCTAAATCCTTGATTTTCTGTTTTAGTCTCCAAATGGCTACCCCTCCTCCCGACCCATGGGTGGGAGAGGTTTGGGACAGAGATGGCCTCATTTTTATGTTCTCCCTCTCACACAATATTGAAAGAAAAAGACAAAGAGAAAAAAAGAGAGAAAAACTTTTATTTAAGCTTCACACAGAATTTTTATATCTCCATTTAAGTGCTATTTAGTGGCTTAATTTATCTCTTTTCTGGTAACACACATCTTAACTTAAAAATTTGACTATGGTAATTTGAGGATAAAAAGAAAAAGAAAAAATGCAACAAAACGAAAGTCAGACCTGAAGGAAAATTCAAATTTGTGTCTGAGGAGGCACCCACCTGTTTCTGCTATATATTCTTCCTAACTGATAAACTCACTTGCTAACCAAGATATGTTATCACAGGATTAGACTTTACATTTAACTCAATATATATACAAAATAAAAAAAAAATAGTAAAAGAAAAAGCTAAAAGAAAAGAAAAAAAATGAAGAAAATAAGACAGCTGTACTACTTGGCAACTTAACTCAGTACTGTTGACAGGTGTATTTTAGGTATTTATTTAATTATTCAATTATTTCGTGTATCAAACTAACTAACTAGTTAATATAATTGGGAAGGATACTGATTTTAACAATATATGGAACCACAGGATCAGGTAAACGGCTTAAGAGCTTTCCCCAGTTCACACAAAAAAATTAGGTAATGTGATGTGATGGCTTCACCTCTGGCAACTCTTCTAAATTTCCTTCAAGGCAGAACAGGACAGCTTCTTCTCTCTCCCCTCATGAAAATGTTCTCAATTTTTTCCTTTAATATTTTGGACAGTCTCGTCATACAACAAATATAAGTTTTGTACTCACAATACTCTGCAGGATTTCTGATTTAGGGAAATTATGGTAAAGTTTTCCACTAAGCACTTTGTCACTCAAAAACACAAGGAAAAATTTAAGAGATACTGGGATATGTGTACTGTGTGTGCGAGTGCGCGTGTGTGTGTATAACAATCTTAATGAGATCCCATCCCCTGATCTTCTGTCATTATCTTCTTTATCTCCCCTTTGTCTGGAAGAACTCTGAAATGAAAACTTTTCCTCTCTTATTCATTTCTTTCATCATTTAACCGTCTTGCCTCTTGCAACAAGTTTTTTATCTTTCCCATCTCTTCCTGTGTTCTGTATCGTCTAATGAACACTTCTTTGAATTCTTGAAGGTCTTTTAGACTTTTTTTCTCATCAATATTTCTCTACATGTTTCCCCTCTCTCAAAGGTTACTTTTGTTGGTCACTGCTTTCCTTCCCTCGAATATTTGCCTAGTTGGTGAATGTTTACAATATCCTCAGGACCACAAACTTCTCCAAGCTTCCTTATCAGGTCTACAACCCTAGCTTTATTTTCTTCAAGTCTCCCCTGCCATGTTGGCTTCTGGGATTCGCTTATGCCTGAGATTACCACTGTCTTCTCTTTATCAAGTGCCTGTTTAATCAGCGGTTTTGCCCTTTCCATCA
The DNA here is from genome assembly GCA_037179515.1 of Halocaridina rubra. Lineage (NCBI taxonomy): Eukaryota > Metazoa > Arthropoda > Malacostraca > Decapoda > Atyidae > Halocaridina > Halocaridina rubra. The sequence goes on from JAXCGZ010011495.1 coordinate 50,729, forward strand.
CAACGTCTTTCATTTTTTTTATTACTGTCTCTTTATAGTGAACTGCTTGTATGTTTTCCAGTGCCACCACCTTTACAACCTCTTTTACTGCCACATTCCCCTTTAGTGCATCAGCAAAGGAAGTTTTCATGGCATCATTTTCCATATTCAGCTCCTGGAACTCTTTTCTAAACTGTTAAATGTTTTCCTTAATATGGACATTCCAAGCTGCAATCTCGTCTCTCTCATAAGAGAGCAGGGAACTAACATCTAATTCATTTAGGTTGTCATTCAGCTGTTTGTTGTTATCTTCTTGTTTAGAAATTCTGGTTTCTAGTTCACTCTTTTCCCCTTCCAGCTTCTTTATTTGTTTTTCTAGTTCTTTTCTCTCTTGTCCTTGTGCTTTATTTGCTTCCTCCAAAAATCTTATTTCCTCTCTGAGTGTTTCATTCTCTTTCATTTCTCTATCCATAGTCCGAATTTTATCATCAAGGCTTATAACCATTGCCTCTAAATCCTTGATTTTCTGTTTTAATCTCCTAATAGCTACCCCCTCCTCCCGACCTATGGGTGGGGGAGGTTTGGGACAGAGATGGCCTCATTTTTATGTTTTCCCTTTCACAGAATATAGAAAGAAGAAGAGAAAGAGAAAAAAAAGAGAAAAACTTTTATTTAATCTTCTCCACACAGAATTTTTATATCTTCATATAAGTGCTATTTAGTGACTCAGTTTTTCTCTTTTCTGGTAACACATCCTAACTTAAAAATCTGACTTTGGTAATTTGAGGAAAAAAAGAAAAAATGCAAACAAAAACAAAAGTGTACTTGAAGGAATATTCGAATTTGTATCTAAGAAGACACCCACCTGTTTCTGCTATATATTCTTTTTAACTGATAAACTCATTTGCTAACCAAGATATGTTATCACAGGATCAGACTTTACATTTAACTCAATATATATACAAAATAAAAAAAATAATAAAAGAGAAAGCTAAAAGAAAAGAAAAAAATTGAAGAATATAAGACAGTTGTGCTACTTGGCAACTTAATTCAGTGCTGTTGACAGGAGTATTTTGGGTATTTATTTAATTCTTAAATTTTGTGTGTATTTAACTAACTATCAAATTAATATAAATGGGAAGGATACTGATTTTAACAATATATGGAACCACAGGATCAGGTAAACGATTTAAGAGCTCTCCCCAATTTACACAAAAAGTTAGGTAATGTGATGTGATGACTTCACCTCTGGCAACTCTTCTAAACTTCCTTCAAGGCAGAACAGGACAGCTTCTTCTCTTTCCCCTCACGAAAATGTTCTCGATTTTTTCCTTTACTATTTTGGACAGTCTCGTCATACAACAAATATATATATATTTTTTTTACTCACAATACTCTGCAGAATTTCCTATTTAGGGAAAATAATGTTTATGTATTACACTTTACTCTTAGTCACTCAAAAACACAAGGAAAAATTTAAGAGATACTGAATGTTTGTGTTCTAATGCCCACCGCCATGTGTGTGAGATGAATGTGACACCATGACAGGCAAGAAAATTGCCCTCATCAGATTCGAGCACCAAGAAAACATTGTACCAAAGAAAAGTTAGCACTAAAGGACAAAACTGAAATAAGAGAATTATAAACAATAGGAAAAGGACAGGCTGGATGAATGATTTGTGAAAGTAATGAAGATCTAGAAATAAGGCAAGATTAGGCTCTGAGATGACAATAGATCAGCTGTTTGAAGGAAGAAAGGTCATAAAAGTTTGTGAAGAAAGAAGAAGGAAAAG
>JAXCGZ010011495.1:62500-77500 GCA_037179515.1 Halocaridina rubra
CGTGTTCCCCAAGACACTTTAAATAGGAGAGACTATGATATAATTAAGCATACCTCACAAATCTTATTGAACAGACCAAGCCTGAACTTTTCAATGATTTGATAAGTAATACAGTAATGCATGGCAAGCCTTCAGTTTATTTAGAAGAAATTCGCATAACTGCTTCTAAATTAGGAGTAACAGATGACCTAGTGAAACATAAATTCTTGCAAGCAGTTCCCAGAATCCACCTGTAGGCCTAGGAGTGCTACCGTTCCATCAAAATCAACGTCCAAAAGTTTGTCGTGCCCATTTATATTATGGAACTCGGGGCTAAATAGTGCAAGCCGTTGTGCCAATGGCCGAATAAATCTCAAAATATCCAGATGAAGGATTCTTCTAGAGCGCCGTCCCCAGCATCAACGTCTAGGTCTTCGTCGCCTGCACGGAATTTTCCTAGTTCGGAAAACTAATAAAGCAGACAGAAGAGAAAATTGTAGCTATGGCCACTTCTGTTCTGCCACTTCTACAGGTTGTAGCCAAAATTGGTTGTACTGACATGGTCTTCACTGTGGATACAGGAGCTGCAGTCTCCATTATTCCAAATAAGTATGTTTCAGAAATTTTATTAAGGCCAACAGCAGTTAATATTTCTACGGCCACTGGTGAGTCAATAAAAGTTTATGGTGAAATTCTTCTTGACCTTGATATTCGGCAGTTGTGCCGTCGATTTAACTGGACGTTTGTTGTTGCAGATGTATGTACACCTTTATTAGGTAATGATTTTCTTTGCAATTTTGGATTGTTTATTGATTGTAAGAATAAAACTTTACATGACAATATAACAATGTTCTGTAAAAGGTGATATTGCAAATCAAAATGTTTCTTATGTGATTAATAATTTGAACTATTTACCTGATTCTGTACAACAGTTGCTCAAAGATTTTCCCTCACTCTTGTCCTGTGTTAAGCCTCTTAAAGCTAATAATTCTTTCAAGAATTCTAATGTTTTTCATTATATAGATACAGGGAGTTCTCCTCCGACATTTGCTAGATGTCGTTCATTGGCTCCAGACAAATATTCTGCCACCAAGGAAGCATTTAAGCAGTTGTTGGATATGGGAATTGTACAACCCTCTAAATCACCTTGGGCTTCACCCATTCATTTAGTTCCTAAACCTAAGCCAGGAGAGTGGAGAGTATGTGGTGATTTTAGGCAACTTAATACTTTGACCAAGCCAGATAAATATCCTTTACCACATATTAGTAGTGTGTCATTAAAGCTTTACAAGAAAAAGATATTCAGTAAAATTGATTTGTTAAAAGCCTATCACCAGATCCCTATGAATCCTTCAGATGTTGAAAAGACAGCAGTAACCACACCCTTTGGGATATTTGAATATTTATATATGCCTTATGGTCTTCGGAATGCCCCTGCCACTTCTCAGCGTTTGATGGACAATTTATTTAGAAACCTTGATTTTGTATTTATTTATCTGGATGATATTCCGATATTTTCAGAGAATACAGAAGAGCACAAGAAACATTTGTCTATAGTATTTGAAATCCTAAGCTCTAATAATCTTAAAATTTCTATTGATAAATGTGAATTCTTTAAAAATGAAATAGAATATTTAGGATATTTGATCACTGCTAATGGTTTAAAACCTGGTTCTCATAAACAGACAGATATTGTTGATTTTCCTAAGCCAGCAGATTCTGCTGCCTTACGTAGGTTTATAGGAATGCTCAATTACTATAGACAAATGGTACCGCATTTTGCTGATGTTGTATATCCTTTGACCGAATTATTAGATTACACCAAAATCTAAAGAACTAGTATGGAATTCGGAAGCAGAATCTGCCTTTGTAGGTGCTAAAGAGTCACTTAACAATGCTTGCACCATTGCATATTTCACTTGTAAGTGTAATTCTCCACTGCATCTGGTGACTGATTGTTCCCAAGTGGCAGCTGGAGCTGCGTTACACCAAATTCAGGATGGTAAATTTGTCCCTATTGAATTCTTTTCAAAGAAATTATCAGAAACTCAGAGGTGTTATTCTACTTTTGACCGAGAACTGCTTGCTGCGTATCTGGCTGTACTAAAATTTAAACATGTAATTGAAGAACGTGAAACCGTTTTATTTACTGATCATAAACCCCTTGATTTTGCATTTAAGAATCCTCATACAGCCAAGTCAGATAGACAGCAACGATATTGGTCTTTAATTAGCGAGTGTATATCAGATGTCGTACATATCAAGGGTGCAGACAATGTTGTAGCAGATTGTCTTTCCAGACCATTACCTGTATCTTCTGTCTCAGTGGACTTACATGATTTAACCAGTATAGCTGAGAGCCAATCCACTGACACAGAAATTCTTCATTACAAAGAGAGATTGAAAATTTTCAAAATTAAGAATCATGACTTATATTGTGACGTGTCAACACCCCATCCGAGACCATTTCTTCCCTTAGCTTGTCGTAAATCAGTATTTCAACTTATGCATAACATTTCACATCCAGGAGTCAAAGGTACGTTGCGCCTTATCAAAGCTAGGTACTTTTGGCCTAATATGGATCGAGATATTCGAAGTTGGACTAAAGAGTGTACTTCTTGTCAGCAAGTTAAAGTGCACCGCCATACCCGTGCTCCTATTACAAATTTTACAGCACATTTTGGGAGATTTGAATTTGTACATTTAGATATTGTTGGTCCTCTCCCTCCTAGTAAAGTCCCTGGCCAGTCTTTTACAGCACCAGAACAATACGTTCTTACCTGTATTGACAGATCTACTAGATGGTTGGAAGCCATCTCCATCACAGATATTTCTGCTACCACTGTTGCTTTTGCTTTTATTAAAGGTTGGGTATCTCGTTTTGGAGTGCCATTATATGTTTTTACTGATAGAGGTGCTCAGTTTGAATCTGCATTATTTCAGCAACTTTCCTCTATAATTGGATTTCATAGACTGCGTACCACTTCATATCACCCTCAATCCAACGGCATGGTTGAAAGATCACATAGAGTATTGAAAGTATCTCTGATGGCACGTAAAGATGATTGGCTTGCTTCTTTTCCAATAGTACTTTTAGGTTTAAGATGTGTCCCCACAGAGTCTGGAGTTTCTCTATTTACCTTGGTAACAGGAAGTATGCTACTTAGTCCTAAAATCATGGTAACAACTGAAATTCCTTCTTTTGCACAACAAAAGAAATTGTCTCTGAATTTGTATCTCGAATGCGTGAATTAGATTTTTCTGAATCCTCTTATGGATACCTTCATTCATCCTCTGTTAAACCTTATGTTCCAAAAGATCTTGAATCATGTACACATGTTTGGGTTAGAGTGGATCGTGTACGTCGCCCTTTAGAGGCTCCCTACTTTGGTCCACTTGAAGTTGTGGAACGTGGTGATAAATATTTTATTCTACGTCAGCTTTCTGGAAATTTAACTACTGTATCTGTAGATAGATTGAAACCTGCCTCAATACCAAAAACTATTAGTTCTAATGAGACAGAACCTACTGTAAATAATGATTCTGTGCCAGAAGCTGTCAATTCTGATGTGATTGAACTAAGTGTAAATAATGATTTTTCTGATTCTAACTCCACAAATGACACAGATTCTGATACATTAATTCCTAGTAGTGCATCTATTCCTGAAAATATTGATAATGAAGATGTTATTGAAGAGAAAATACCTCAATCTGTTGTTACGAAATCTCGTCGAGTTAGATTTAATCGTAACCCTGATTATGTATATTATTAATTTGTATTTTTCTATCTATGTCTCCACATATATATTATATATCTATATTTTCTATTATCAGTGTTAAAAACTAATGTACTCCTGTACTGGCAGGGGAGTGTTGTAGTGGCATAGTGTATTTTCTTTCTTTATTTGGAGTATTGTAGTTGTATATGTCTTCTTTATTCATATATTAATTTATTTATTAATTGATATATATATTTTCACTTTATTTATTAATAATTTTTTTGTTGTTCTAAACTGATCCCTTAATTTTGCTTCTTTTTGTCATAACGAACTGTACGTTGTTTTGGTTTTCTGTTTTTATGGCAACATTGATTCTGTATTGCCGCCTTTTCGTCTAATGTGATACTTTTGGTCTGTTCATTTTCGATACATAAAATTGCTTGAAAATTAATGATTTTTTCCTATTGTGATACCTTAAAATGATATTGTGGTAATCTTGATATCTTGTCAACATTGAACTACAGACGTTCGTTACTTCGTCTCATTTAAATCCTATAGCCATAGGATAACAGTTACCCGCCGACGAGAAATGGGAAGCCAGGGAATAATTAGAGAGAGTACTAATGTATTTTGTCACTCTACCCACAGGTAAGAGCAAGTATATATATTCGGCCACACTGAAACACAACAAAGTGGAGACGAGAGATGTCGACATAAGAACTCGGCAAATAGCAAATTTGGCCTTCGCAGTGTTGCCAGAGAGTGCTATATAGCTTTATTTTTTTTGTGCTATCGCCGACGTAGGACCAGTTCATAAGTGACGACACCAATACAAGATGCCGCTAGATATACCACCACCAGCATCATTCACAGTAAATACTGATCCCACAAACCTCGGACTACGATGGAAGAAGTGGAAAAAGAGCTTCCATTACTACCTGGATGCCACAGCCATTACTAACACCATGCTAAAATGTGCATTGTTGCTACATGTAGCAGGTAATGAAGTCCAAGAAATTCCTGAGACCTTACCTGGTCCCACAGGTACTCTGGAGGAGTGCTTAGCTGCACTTGATACTTACTTCACTCCACAAGTTAATGTCAGGTATGAACGGTTTTGTTTTCGACACTTAGGGCAAGAAGATAAGGAGAGCACAGATGCTTATGTTACTAGGTTGAAGAAACTAGCCAATACTTGTGACTATGATAATTATTGTACAAATGATGCTATTGTTGATCAGGTAATTGAGAAGTGATTATCTCCAAAACTTAGGAGGAAACTCTTAGAGGGCGAGAATCTCACTCTAAATAGTCTGCTAAAAATAGCCAGAGCAATGAAAGTAGCTGATGGCCAGGCTATCATTATCGAAAATAAGACTAATGCCAAAAATGAGTTTTCTACCAAAGAAATAGGTGCTGTTAGTATAAATAATAAGAATAATTTTAAGCCCATATGGTGTAATGGACAAGGTCAGAATAATTTTAGACCAAAAGCTAACATAGGTAGGTCTGATAGTAGACAGAGACAGCAGTCTCAGAATACAGTGCAAGAGGCAGAGTAAGCCTAATATTATTCATCAGATTAAAGACGACTTTACTCATAATTTTTTAGCAGTTAAAATAGAAACAAAACACGGCCCCATAATCATTGGAACAACGTACTTACCACCTAGAAGAATGGAAATCCCCTACGAAGATATATTAAAATTAATAAGGAAAAACATCCCAACATACCTAATTGGCGATCTTAATGCTAAACAGCACATACTAGGACACAATAGAAATAACGTAATTGGAAATATTTTAAATACACTGCTAAATAATAACCTAATTAAAATACTTGGACCCGTTTTCAGAACCATGACTCATGGATCTGAAACCTCAAAACCGGATGTAGTTATAAGCAATAAAAATCATTTCCTGAATTACTCCATAGAAATGGGTCCCTTAACCACTTCCGACCACTTGCCAGTAATAATTAAATTATCAACAGAACCTATAACAATTAGAATTCCCCCAACAAGAGACCTAAAAAAATGCAGACTGGGATAACTTTCGATCTTTCCTAGATGAAAAATTCACTCAAGACAACACGAGGAATACCACCATTAATTCAACCTTAGGTATAGAAGAACACCTGAAACAGTGGTATGACATAGTTAATAAAGCAATAGAAAATCATATACCTTTAAAAACGACAAAAACCTTACCCTACCTGAAACTAAATGAAAAATGCAAAGCACTCCAAAAGAGATACATAACCTTATCAAATAACGTCGGCAGAGGCCCCTGGGGCCCCCAAGCTTTAACTGAACTGAGAACGATAAAAAGAGGAATTACAAAAAGAATTAGCGGAATCATATAATAATAATAGGGAAAATATAATAATAAAACTTCAAAACAAAGAAAAGGATCCCAAAAATTTTTGGAATGATATAAAGAAATTGATGGGTAACTGCAAAGAATCAACGCCGTATTTAATAGACAATAACAATAACAATAAAAAGAAAAACTATTCACCAGCAAAGAAAAAGAAGAGAAATTCAGAAAAACCTGGAAAAAACATTTTTTTATATTAGCGAAGAAGAAAATACAAACTATGATCAAGAAAATGAAAGAATAATATGCAACTTCTTAATAGAAAACGAAGGTTTAACTACACCACATTTAAACGTAGATTTAAATGTGGGGACGATCTAATATCTCCAATCACAATAGCCGACTTTAAAGACATCATTAACAATATCAAAAATAAAGCCCCAGGACGTTCAGGCATTAATAAACTAAGACTAACCCATTTACCAAATATAGCAATTCTTGAAATACTAGATATTTTTACTTCTTGTTTATCTGCTGGCTACTTTCCAAAACTCTTTAAGACTTCAGTAATGATTTTTATACCCAAGACCGGGAAAAGCACTTCCCTAGCCGAAAGTTATCTCCCAATATCTCTCCTAGAAGTCCCAGGGAAAATATTCGAAAAAATAATACACTCCCGAGTATATAAATATTTAGAATTAAATGAGCTTCCCCTCCCCCCCAACCAACACGGATTCAGAAGAGGTAGAGGCACACATACAGCTCTAACGTGTATATACGAGAAAATAGCCATCTCACAACGTCTCAAAAGACAGTGCAATGTTTTGAGCAGAGACGTCTCCTCTGCTTTTAACAAATTATGGAGAGACGGACTTAGATTTAAGATTATAGAACTTCAGTTACCCCCATTAATAACAAAAATTCTGTCAGACTTTATATCCGATAGAAAGTCAGTTATTAAAATAAATGAACACATGGGAACTAACTTCGAACTCAGAGCAGGCGTTCCCCAAGGATCGAATCTAAGTCCGCTTCTTTATGATATCTTCACAAGAGATATACCAAAACCAGAACCAGGATGCACAACAGTTATATTCACCGACGACATTACCCAAATAATTACTGGCCATAATAAGAACTATTTAGCAAGAAAAACACAACGTGAAATAATCAAAATAAATGACTACGAGAAAAAATGGATAATTAAAACCAATATTAACAAATTCCAACTTTTATATATTTCAGCTTATAAACCATCAGATGTGATAATAATAATAGAATAAATTTCTCCAGTAGCCTGAAAACCCTGGGTCTAACTTTAAGGGGGGTTTACACGGTCAAACGGTTCGTCGAACGCGGTTCGACAGACAAGTGTTTGAAGTGATGTTCGAACGTGTGAACGGGGTATTTAGTTGTCGAACACGTTCGACAACCAAATACCCCGTTCATACGTTCGAACATCACTTCAAACACTTGTCTGTCGAACCGCGTTCGACGAACCGTTTGACCGTGTAAACCGCCCTTTAAACAAGACAGGCGTGAAGCCACACAAACAATAGATTAATACAGTATAAAATGGCATCATCTAAGCTAAGAAGATCTAACCTGCTAAAAACCAAAAATAGAGTCACTTTATACAAAAGTTTAATAAGACTTATGCTAATATACCCTCCAATACCCATGTGCATATTATCCAAATCTGACCTTTTAAAACTCCAAGCCATCCAGAATATAAATTTAAGGAGAATTCTCTCTGAAAGACCACCATATGTAGAGAGAATGGAAGAGATCCACAAGAGCCTTTAAGTCGAGGCACTAAATACATATTTATTTAAATTGGTATCAAAAACCTGGGAAAAAATGGAAATGGACTTTCAAGAATTACTTCAGGAAACACATAACTTAAATAATAAAAGAAACAGTGACCATTCCTGGTGGAAAAGAATTTCCCCAATATTATCGGGAAATCCACCAGAACCAGTATACACCAGATAAATAAAAAAAACTCGAGAAATTCCTATAAACTCCCTATATATTGCACGTGTTCATGTGGATATGCATATGTGGATGTACACGGGCAAAAAAAAAAAATTAAATTACTTCAAAAAAGCTAATTCATCTAAAGTTTCTTTCTCTGTGATTACCTAACTTCTGTATGTGTATGTGTTTGCATATACATATAGGGGAGGAAATGTAAGCAAATATTTATATATGTGCATATGTATGTATACATATGTGTACGCAATTAACATTTTGATCTATCCCTCTCACTAATCTACTCTTCTTAAATCCTATAAAAAAATAATAATAATAATTTCAACTTTCTCTAATACTTTACCTTGTTCTTCTCACTATTAAAATTTGTTTTCTATTCATGAAAATAAATGCGCAAACTGATAACTCATGTAAAGACAAAAAGAATCAACTTAAAAATTATAAATTACAGTCTTGAGCGAGCATTTTGGGGCATCTCAAATGTAAGCCATGCCTATTTATCATATTACATATCAACAAAGCAAGAGGGACTGTCCCTCTCTATTCATCTCTTCCTTCTTTAATTTTCGTGCTTATCTCCCCAATCCTTCCCATCCTATATCCCCCTCTCTTCAGTGATGACACCCTGAATAGGGCTAAGAGAGTTCACTCGACGCCGTCACTGTTCTTCCCCCACCTATCTTATCCCATCCTAACGGCCTAATGGTAATAAAAGAGTACAAAATTACGTTGATGATTGTATTAGATGTGGTAGTAAAGGACACATATATTTTGAGTTGAACAATTGTCTAGCCAAAGACAAAGAGTGTAGTAAATGTAAGAAAATAAGTCATTTTGCTAAAATGGGTTTTTTAAGAAGTCAAGCATCAATTCGAAATACAATACAATAAAGGAAAAATGATAGTGAAGAATATGTGTTCAAGGTGTATAGCCATAGGCAAAGTGATGACCCTATGTTTGTAGATGTCATATTAATGGTCAAGTCGGATCCATTTTATTGGATACAGGTGCTCAAGTATCAATCATTCCTGAAAACATTGCTTCTAAAATTCCAGGTTTAACTATACAGCTTAGCACCAATATTTTAAAGGACTACAATGACCAGAATATAGGTTTAAAAGTGTCTGCAACTGTAAAGGTAGAGTATAAGAATAAAGTGTATGAAAATCTATCTTTCTCGGTAGTAACAGGTAACAGACCAGCCTAATGGGTCTATCTTGGTTGAAGATAATACCAGTAGAGTTGCCAGGACTACTGAAGGTAAATGAGATATTACAAAAATCATGCACAATGGAAGAGTTATTTGCTATATATAGTGGTATATTTGATAATAATGTTGGAAAGGTTACAAATGTAAAAGCTTCTTTGTGTCTCAAATCAGATGCCACTCCAAAGTTTTGTGCTCCCAGACAGATTCCATATGCACTAAAACCATTGGTTGAGCAAGAAATTCATAGGCTAGTAGCTAATGAAACTTGGGAGAAGGTAACATATTCTGAATGGGCCACACTGTTAGTACCGGTAGTCAAAGATGATAATAGTATTAGAATATGTGGTGATTATAAGATTACGGTAAACCCACAACTACAAATAGCCCAACACCCGTTACCTAGACCAGCTGATATGTTCGCCAAATTAGGCATTTGTAAAGTCTTATTAAAAATAGACCTCAAGCCTTTCAACAGCTGGAGTTAGAAGAGAAGTCTCAGGATATATGTACATTTAATACACACTTAGGACTGTATAGATCTAAGCGCATTCCTTATGGGGTCGTTAGCAGCCCTGTGTTATGGCAACAGACAATGGACAAAATATTTAATGGAATGGATAATGTTTTTGTATTTGTAGATGATATGCTCATCGCAGGTAAGACTATAACAGAACACCAGTAGAAACTTGAAGCACTTTTCAAATGCATTGGAGAAAATGGTTAGAAGGTAAAGAAAGACAAATGTCATTTTCAAGTAAAGTCTGTAGAATATTTAGGCTTCAAAATAGATGAACATGGAGTTCATAAGACAAATGATAAGGTGAAAGTGATAAAGAAGTTAAAGTTCCTGAAAATGTTGGTGAGTTACAATCTTTCATAGAGTTAGTAACATTTTATGGTAATTTCATACCCAATCTTTCTACGATAGCACACCCTTTTTATGAATTGTCAGAAAAAAGGTGTTGATTGGGAATGGTCAGAAGAATGTTAGCATGCATATGATAGTATAAAAAGTGAATTACTTTCTGAAAGGTTTCTCACACATTTTCAGCTAATTTTTTTTTTTTACCAGTGAAACTTACTGGTGATGCTTCATCTGCAGGAATAGGGGCAGTCCTTATTTATGTTATGTCAGACGGAGTCAAGAGGCCTATAGCCTTCGCTTCACATTCATTAAACAATGTGGAGAAGAATTACTCTCAAATCGAGAAAGAGGGACTAGCTTTAGTATTTGGTGTTAAGAAGTTCCATATTTACTTATATAGCAAGCAGAAATTCACTTTAGTGACAGACCATAAGCCATTATTAGCTATATTAGGCTCAAAAACAGGATCACCAACAATTGTTGCAGCTAGATTACAAAGATGGGCCATTACGTTAGCCGCATATTCATATGAGTTGGAATATATTTCCACGAATAAGATTGGAAATGCAGATGCATTGTCCAGATTTTACATAGTATTTTAATGGTTGATAATCTTAATTTTCCAGTCAACTCTAAGGAAATAGCTCAGGAAACAAAACGGGACCCAGTTTTGTCAAAAGTCTTACAAGCTTTAATTTCTGGACATAGCCTAAGTCAAAACCAAAAAGAGTTGAAACCATAATTCCAAATCTGGTCAGAATTAACCATTGAAAATGGATGTATTATGCAAAATGCTAGAGTAGTTATTCCTTGGATATTGCAGAGTCAGGTTCTGAAGGAAATCCATGCAGAACATTTAGGTATTGTTAAGTCAAAGGCAATTGCCAGATCATTTGCATGGTGGACAAATATTGACAAGGAAGTTGAGAGATATGTAAAACAATGGGAAAGCTGTAATGCACATCAGAATAACCCACCACCAACACGTCTGCACCCATGGGAGTACCCGCAGAAGGCGTGGCAGCATATTCATTTAGATTTTGCCGGACTATTTTTAGGAAGGTATTATTTGATAATTGTTGACGCTTATAGTAAATGGCCTGAAATAATTCCTATGTCAAGTACCACTACACATGCTACTATGCTGGCACTTACGCCAATATTTGCTACTCATGGATTACCGGAACAAGTTGTTACTGATAATGGTACACAATTTTGTTCTGAAGAATTTGCTAATTTTTTGAAATCAAATGGCATATCTCATACAAGATCTGCACCCTATCATCCTTCTACAGATGGAGAGGCAGAAAGGTTTGTGCAGACTTTCAAACATAATATGAAATGTAGAGGAGCAACGCAGAATAATGTAATTAATAATATTAGTAAGTTTTTGCTTCTGTATAGAGCAACAGAACATGCCTCTACAAGGCAATCTCCATCAATTTTGATAATGGGAAGGAGAATCAAGACCAAAATGGATCTGGTTGTTCCTAGTTTCCAGTCTGAACAGGTTAATCGTGGATGGAACCAAATGAAAAATCCATAGAGAGTAAGACATTTCAAGGAGAGTGATTATGTCATGGTACGTGTTTATAACAGCAATGATAAATGGAAACAAGGTATTGTTAAAAACAAGATAGGAGATTTAAATTATGATGTTGAAGTAGACGGTATTGTGCATAGAAGACGTAAATCAGTTAAGAGGTAGATCAGTGGCAAATGATCAGGTTCAGGTTAGACAAAATGTAGAGAGTGTTGACTCAAATGAGTCTAATATGAGTACAAGAAGTCCATCGCCCAGACCTAATAAAGGTATTCCACCTGGACGATTAGACTTGTAGAAAAATGAACCTTTCTTTAAGGGGGAAGGAGTGTTATATGTATATATTTATATAATTACTTTGTATTTTTATATAATTACTTTGTATTTTTATATTCCTTTTGCATAAGTCATTAGAAAGAATATTTACATTTGTCGAGGTATTTATTTTCCAATGTATTAAGAATTTATAGATATTGCTTATCGCTACTACATCACAAAGCGCTACTCTTCAGAAACCCACCAATAAACAATGTAGACGTTCTTTACTTCGTCTCATTTAAATCCTATAGCCATAGGATAATAGTTACTCGCCGACGAGAATGGAAAGCAGGGAATAATTAGAGACAGTACTAATGTATTTTGTCACTCTACCCACAGGTAAGAGCAAGTATATATATTCGGCCACACTGAAACACAACCCTGATGCTTTTTTTTTTTTCAGGAGTATTTCATGAATACTCAAAACAGAGGAAATTTGGAACTGTTATGTTCACTGATTTATCTAAGCGCTTGATACAGTTGACCACTTTTTACTTGGTGGGTCATTGTAAGAGACAGTTGTTCCACTTGATGTTGCCACTTTACTAATGTCTTACCTGAGAAATTAATCAGTAAATGTTATTTGGAACGGTTTCTCAAGCAGGAGTATTATATTGGAACGTGGAGTGAGACAGGGGGGCTTTCTATCCCCATTTTTATTCAAATATTACATAGATTTGATGATTAGTGAGATTGTTACCATAAACGTTGGGTGCACTACTGGCTCGACAAGATTGAATATTATTGCATATGCAGATAAAATTGTTGCGATTGTAATGCAGAGTCAAAATTGGATGCCTTTCATATCACAATATGCAGATTATTCAGTAAGCATGGAATAAAAATTAACAAAAAAACTAAATGTATGTTTTTCAGCAGGACTTCTCAACAAAATTGGTCTCCAAATGTCAAACTTGGGGATGACTTTTTAGAAGTAGATTATCATTATAAATATTTAGGATATGTTGTTGTGAGTACTTTACATGATCAAAAGGATGTAGAACTACGACTGTACACATTTTCTTTAAGTGCCTTTCCTGTTCTTAGAAACTAAGTAACACTGAGATCCTTTTATTCTTATGTAAATTGTATTGTATGCCAGTGTATGGTTTGCGTCTTTGGAATTATAAAGATACTTTCAGGAGATCAGTAATTAAAACGTTTGATGTGGCCTTCAACATTGTACTTGAAAGAATAACAGGAGTTCCTACACATGCAAATAGCCATATTTTTGCTGACGTATTGTAGGAAAGGGTAGGTTGCTACGTTTCTGTTTTACTAAGGGGACTCAAAGTACTGAACTCGGTTAAGAGCCCACAAACATACCGGACAGAAATTACTGTACTTGAACACCCCATCCGTATACCACTACTCGGTTAAATGAAACTCAGAATTCAACTTTCTTTTAATTTTGGATATGCAATGACACATTAAACAAATTTAATTAATTGTTGGTGCTGGAAAATTTTTTACATTTAAATTTATGGAATGCTGCCTCGAATCCCGGAGATGGTGAGCACAATTTCGATTCCCGACACCACAGATGGATGCCAAGACTTTGGCCTCAACTCAACGATCACCTCTGTCACACAGGTAGAGTAAAATAGAGGACACTGCAATTGCAGAAACAGAAACAACACGCCGTTAATAAAAGGAAATCCGAAAGCAAGTGAACACAAATAATGAGTTTCCAATATTATTCTACAGGATGAAATATATTGGTTAATCACAGATAACCAAAAATATTCTCGCTACTGTAAGAGCACACAAAACCATTAATTATTTGCCGGCATTAGAGGAAAACAATTTATTCACAATAAATGAAGAATAAGCATGACAAATACAGTACGTATTCCATAAATTGTGGGCAACCACAAAAGTTGCAATGCTTATTAATGATTTGCAATGTATATGGTAAAACACTCTATTTACGATAAAAGAAGAATCTACGAGATAAATACAGTATTCATTCACTTTTGGTTATCAAGAACTATTTGCAATGAAAAGGGCAAACCACCTTTTGAAGTATTTGTAACTTATAACACAAAACACTTTATTCCCAATATATGAAGAATCAGCAAGATAAATGCAGTATGTATTCATTAAATTGTGGTTAGCAAGAAATATTTGCAAAGCCAACAGGGTAAAATTACTTTTTAATTATTTGTAGTTTATAGCATAAAACACTTTAACTAAATGATTAATTACTTGCAATATATATAGTAAATAACTTTATTCACGAGTTTTTGACGCAAAACACTTTATTTACGATAATAGAAATGGTTGAAATGAAATTTGAATTTGTTAGGAAAAAGGGATAGAATTTTACGGGGTCACAACCAATCTTCTGATGATGAGATTTTCGCTTGGCACATTCAATGAAAGAAATTTCCTATCGATGTATATCAGCAGTAATTTCCAGGTTAAGGAATTAAGTTTGGCAAATGAGATTCCAGTTAATTAATCTACAAAAGTTTATTTTGTATGGGAATGGAATCTGAGAAAATTTTTGTAGGATTTGACCAGTAACGATTGTAACCAGTAACGAATTTAACCAGTTTCTCGAATTCCCAATTTGCTTGACGGACGAGCTTTACACTATCCCTCACCTTGTTTGTGCTAGATGAATTCCTGAGAGGACGCCACATAAATAAGGTTTGAAATAAGCTTGACTGTTGAGGCGAGATCTTGCCTCTGGGATGTTTGACCGCCAAATGAGGATGATTCAATGTCCCTCCTGGTGACGTCATCTATAGGACATATTTCCAGAGCAGTAACTGATTCTTATAATATTCGAGGGTTACTGTAGTGGTGGTCCCTGGCAGGCAATTATGGCAGAGATGCAACGGAGAGACAGTATTTTAGGTGCAACAAGTGAAAGCAAACAAAATAAGATGAAAATTAGTATTGAAAAATAGGTTACTCGTAAACAATCTCTAGAACGTTCTCTGCATTGTAGAAAACGGAACTTAACTATTCAAATAATAAAGAAACTACTGAAGTGTATCTAGACAGGCTAATGACATATCAGAAGTGTCACATTTAAAACAAA
>JAXCGZ010011495.1:82500-85000 GCA_037179515.1 Halocaridina rubra
CCTTATATCCTTAATCCCCTCCCTTTTTTCCTTCCTATCCCATCCCATCCTAAAAAAAAAAAAAAAAAAAAAAAATTAGTATACTATAGATATCAAAAAAAAAAAGTCATGAAAAGCTGGGAACAGCCACTAAAGAAATACTCTTATCAACGGTGACTACAGCAACATAAAAGCATGAATTCAAAATAAAAAATACAAATCATTTGGTTACTACTAATAGCATTATGAAAATAATAATTAGCAAAAGGGCCATAGAGTGATAGCAACAATAACAGCCAACGTAATAATAATAACAATAAAAATAATAATATAAATTGTTATAATAATACTAAATTAAGAATAGCATTAAATATTCAAATGATACTGGCATTTTGAGGCAAGAACAGAGTTCTTCACTTATATTCCATAATAATGCTATTTTTAAATTAATTTCTTTTGGTCAGTCTCTTTTACTATTCGAGTTCATGCAGTCATAATATATATATATAAATATATATATATATATATATATATATATATATATATATATATATATATATATATATATATATATATATATATATATATATATATATATATATATATATATATATATATATATATATATGTATACATGTATATATGTATATATATATATATATATATATATATATATATATATATATATATATATATATATATATATATATATATATATATATATATATATATATATATATATATATATATATATATATACATATATATATATATATATATATATATATATATATATATATATATATATATATATAAATATATATATATATATATATATATATATATATATATATATATATATATATATATATATATATGTATATATATATATATATATATATATATATATATATATATATATATATATATATATATATATATATATATACATATATACATATATATATATATATATATATATATATATATATATATATATATATATATATATATATATATATATATATATATATATATATATATATATATATATATATATATATATATATATATATATATATATATATATATATATATATATATACATATATACATATATACATATATATACATATATATACATATATATACATATATATACATATATATATATATATATATATATATATATATATATATATATATATATATATATATATATATATATATATATATATATATATATATATATATATATATATATATATATATATATATATATATATATATATATATATATATATATATATATATATATATGTAGTCGCCGTGGCTCAGTCGGTAGCGTCTCCGACTCTGAGGCGTCAGGTCGAGGGTTCGCGCCCCGTCACGGTCTGAGGTTAGCAAAGGCATGCACTCAGCGTAAGGATTACATCTGCCAAAACAAGTCCTTCGCAAGAAGGCAACCGTCCTAGCCCTTGGTTGATAAGGGAGTCCGTGACGTAAAACCGGAACCATATATATATATATATATATATATATATATATATATATATATATATATATATATATATATATTATATATATATATATGTATATATATATATATATATATATATATATATATATATATATATATATATATATATATATATATATATATATATATATCATACATACATATACCTTGGCTGTTTCCCCCTTTAATTGGGGGGTAGCCGACATCAAGAGAGGAAAACAAATGGGGGGATTACTTTGCTCTATGGGCAGTGACGAGGGAGCTAGCGACCGTTCAGATGGCACTGCTGGAGTACCACAGCCCATCCTCCCGGCTCTTCCACAACCTGTGTCGCTTCACACCTGCCAGCTCCTCCTACTGCCCCTACCACAGGGCTATCTCTGTAAGATGCAGCCCCGTGGTAACAGCAGATGCCCATCAGAGCCGCATCACAATCGCTCGCCACTCATTCCTATTCCTAGCACGCTCGCTTGCTTCCCTCACATCCATCCTTCTATCATTCAGGGCTCTCCTTACTCCATCCATCCATCCAAAAATAGGCCTCCCTCTAGCATTTCTCCCATCAACTTTCGCATTCATCACCTTTTTCAGCAGCCTTTCATCATCCATCCTTTCCACATGGCCAAACCATCTCAGAACATTCATATCTACTCTGGCTGCAATTTCTCTCCTCACACCCGTTCTTGCTCTCACCACTTCATTCCTAACCCTATCCAATCGAGATACACCAATCATACTCCTCAGGCATTTCATCTCAAACACATTTAGTTTCCGTCTCTCACTTACTTTCATACCCCATAACTCTGATCCATACATCACAGTTGGCACAACCACTTTCTCATACAAAACTTTCTTAACATTCATTTCCAACCCTCTATTCTTCATCACTCCTTTCAATGCACCCAACACTTTACATCCTTCATTCACTCTGTGACACACATCTGCGTCCACTCCACCATTAGAAGCTATAACCGAGCCTAAATACTTAAACTGATTAAACTC
>JAXCGZ010011495.1:90000-95000 GCA_037179515.1 Halocaridina rubra
ATATATATATATATATATATATATATATATATATATATATATATATATATATATATATATATATATATATATATATATATATATATATATATATATATATATATATATATATATATATATATATATATATATATATATATATATATATATATATATATATATATATATATATATATATATATATATATATATATATATATATATATATATATATATATATATATATATATATATATATATATATATATATATATATATATATATATATATATATATATATATATATATATATATATATATATATATATATATATATATATATATATATATATATATATATATATATATATATATATATATATATATATATATATATATATATATATATATATATGTATATATATGTATATGTATATATATATATATATATATATATATATATATATATATATATATATATATATATATATATATAGTATGTATGTATATATATGATATATATATATATATATATATATATATATATATATATATATATATATATATATATATATATATATATATATATATATATATATATATATATATATATATATATAGGGGCATAGTCACAATCCTTCTGGTTGCTCAATTTGTCAGTGGGAGCTTATCTATTTTCCAAGACAGCTGCAATGTGGCAGAAAAAAAAACTCATAATTATTCAGTTCAAATTCTGTCTTACTAGTATGTATGCTATATCAGCATGCAGAATCTTATAAAAACATAAGAACATAAGAATAGAGGACACTGCAACATGCCTACTGGCACACACGAGGCAGCTCCATTTTTGAATTGTATTTTCAGCATGTCTAACCTATTCTATTCTACTCTACTTATTTATTCTATTTTTCTTTTTATGATTTTTCTAATAAGCACTAACCTATTCATACCCACCCTACCTCTGTTATATGTCTATCTAATCTACATTTGAAGGTGTCTAAGGTATTGGCATTTACTATCCTACTAGGAAGCTTGTTCCATGCATCAGCTACTCTATTACCAAACCAATTTTTACCAATTTCCCTTCTGAACCTAAATTTATCAAGCTTAAATCCATTATTACGAGTTCTGGTTTGATCATGAATTTTTTAAACTTTATTAATATCTCCCTTGTTAATCCCTTTAAACCATTTATACACTTCAATCATATCCCCCCTAACTCTTCGCCTCTCTAGAGAATGTAGATTAAGTTTTTTTAATCTGTCCTCATATGGTAGATTTCTGATATTGTGTATCATCTTGGTCATTCTTCGCTGCACTCTCTCCAAGGATTCAATTTCCATTCTATAATAGGGTGTCCAGAATTGCACAGCATAATATAAATGGGGCCTAACTAATGCAAGATAGAGCTGCAAAATAATTTTTCCGTCCTATTGCTAACGCTTCTTGAGATAAATCCTAAAATTCTGTTTGCTTTATTTCTGACTGCTGTGCATTGCTCTCTTGGCTTAAGACTACTACTCACAAGAACTCCCAAATCCCTTTCACACTGAGAACTCATGATTTCATGGTTATTTAGCTTATAACTAGTATTGTCTTTTATAGTACCAATTTTAACTACTCTACATTTTTCAACATTAAATTCCATTTGCCATTTGTCCGACCATTCAGATAATCTATTTAGATATTCCTGTGAAGCGTGAATGTCTTCTTTTCCATTTATAGTTCTATCTATTTTAGTGTCGTCTGCGAATTTACTTAGGTTACTACTGATATCCGAATCCAGATCATTTAGATATACGATGAATAATAGGGGACCCAGTACCGAGCCTTGTGGTACCCCGCTAGTAACCGAGCCCCACTCTGATTTCTCTCCATTTATGCAAACCCTCTGTTTTCTGTCTTTTAACCATTGTTTGATCCATCTGAGAACAGCTCCTCCTATACCATGAGCTTCCAGCTTTTTAACTAATCTTTTGTGAGGAACTCTATCAAAAGCTTTGCTAAAATCTAGATATATTGTATCATATTCTTTGCCACAATCTACTGCCTCGTAAACTTCTGAATAGAAAGACAGTAAGTTTGTAAGACACGAAAAACCCTTAAGAAACCCGTGTTGTGAAAGTTTTATCAGTCTGTGTAATTCTAGATGTGCCCTTATTTTATTTGCAATTATGGATTCTAGAATCTTACCCACTGTTGACGTTAAACTTACCGGCCTATAATTATTCTTTTTAACTCGTTCTCCTTTTTTAAATATTGGTACCATATCTGCCAATTTCCACTCCATGGGTACCGATCCTAATTTTATTGAATCATTAAATAATGCAGTTAGTGGACAACTAAGCTCTTCCTTGCATTCCTTTAATATTCTAGCATATATTCCATCAGGTCCCGGAGATTTATGAGCCTTTAATTTATCTATTTCTTTTATTACTTCGTCTCTCGTAATATTTATTGAACTAAGTATTTTATCGGGACTGTCTCTGTAAATGGATTCTACTTCCGGAATATTTTCCAAGTTTTCATTGGTAAATACAGATAAGAAATAATCATTTAAACATGTACACATCACTTTATCGTCATCTGTGATATGGCCATTGGCTACTTCAATTGGTCCGACTTTTTCCTTAAATTTTGTTTGATAATGTTGATAAAACCCTTTAGGAATTTCTTTAGCTTCTCCTGCTATTCTAACTTCGTATTTTCTTTTCGACTCTCTAACTATCTTTTTAACTTCCCTGTTTAACTGTATATATTGCTGCCTCACATGCTCTTCACCTCTTTTTAGTTTCCTGTATATTCCTCTTTTAATACCTATAAGATTCTTTATTCTATTGTTCATCCATTTAGGGTCATTTTTTCTTGATCTGCAATGTTTCATGGGAATATAGTCTCTCTGACTATTCTTAAGAGTCATGACAAAATTGTTATATTCCTCATCCAAATTTATGTTAACTGACGGACTGCTGTTCTTTCCTGTGAGAGAATTTAATGTATTGATCTTATCTTGTGAGAATCCTTGGCATGTGGTACTCAATTTTCGGGGCGCTACCGCGACCTGACCGCTGGCTCCCACGCCCAGAAATCCCTTCCCATACCTCATTAGATAATTTAGTTTTTAAGCCCTCACAATCTCCTGCTCTAAAGTTTGGAACAATATTCTTGTTTTCCTTTCTAGTTTCCTTGAAAATTATGTTAAATCTAATGGAATCATGGTCACTGTTGCCCAATTATTCACCAACTTCTAAATTTGTAACCATATTCTCTCTATTACTAAGAACTAAATCTAGTATATTCACCCCCCCCCCCCGTGTTGCTTCAAGTACATGCTGAGAAAGGAAATTGTCTTCTACTATTTCCAAAAACTCCTTAGAGCTACTATCACCTGTTATGGTTTCCCAGTTAATATTTCTAAAATTAAAATCGCCTACAATGCAAACTCTATTTGACCTGGTCACTTTAGAAATTTCATCGTATATAACTTGCGACTTTATATTATCTAGATCAGGTGGTCTGTAGACTACTCCTACAACTAGACTTTCTATATTATTTTTAATTTCAACCCATTAGGTTTCAGAATTTAGATTTGTCTTAATTCCAGACTTAATGCAGCTTCTGAGGCTATCTTTAATATACATAATTACCCCTCCCCCTCTTCTATCTGCACTGCGATCCGCATTATAAAGTTTGTATCCTGTAATTATGTCCTCAGCTTTAAGGTGTTTGCTTTCTAAATTAATCCAACTTTCACTAATGCATATTATATCCGGTCTCTCACTACATACTATGGCTCTCAGTTCTTCTATCTTGTTACCTAAACTACGGCTATTTGTATAATATACTTTTAAACTTTCTCTAGGTTTACCCTTCTTGTGGCTATTCTTTTTGTTAATATTTGTTCTATGTAACAAATGGTTATTATCCTTAGACTCCCAGTTATTTGACCCACTATTTACAGAACCCTTACTGACTAATTTCTCTGCACAAGTATTATTCATTTCATTATCTGTATCTAACAAAACCCCCCTACTTCTCTGTCTATCATACCAGCCAATACCGAGACACCTGAATTAGAAAGATGCACTCCATCCCTTGCATACATATGCTTACGACTAGTGAAGTGATCCCACCCATCTATAAAACCTATATTATTCTCCCGACAGAAGGCTTCCATCCTAGCATTTACTCCTATAGCTCGAGACCACCACTCTGAACTTTTGCTAAGCCTAGGGAGAATACCACACATCACAGGAACTGCACCCCTTTTCCTGATCTTATCCAGGACTTGTCTATATAACTTAATCATCTCCTCACTTCTACCATCCTGCACGTCATTTCCACCAGCTATCAAACAAACAACATCTTTTTTCTCAATCCAGCTATTTATTGACTCACCCACCTTCTTCATACCTGCTCCAGGGAAAAAATATTTTCCTTTAACTCTATGCCTGAGTTTCCTGTCTACATATCTGCATAGTGAATCCCCTACAATTACAAGAGAACGAGACTTATCCGGAGGATGGGTTACTCCGACCTTGGAAGACTTACCTAGGCTTTTGACCTGAGAGCTTTTCCCACTTCCATTTCTACGATCGCTAGTACACCTATCTGACTCTATGGGTCCTGAAGAATTACTGCCGCCACTGTCACATTTATCTCTAAGTGAACTAAATGAATTAGAAACTTGTAGTCGAAAAGTATCATTTTTCTTAAGAACCATCTTCGTTGAACCCTTATTCACAACTTTCCAGTCGTCTTCATTATTCAATTGTCCCTTCCTGGTTAACACCTCTACCTTACCTCTCAGATCCCTGTTCTCCTCTGCTAAAGATCTGACTTCCTGACTGACTGCGGCCCACTCATTTTTTAAATTAAAAATGAATTTGCTTGCGTCAGACGAGGACAAATCCCCAGCACAGCCACAAACAGCACCAACAATGACACCACCACCGTCACCACTACCTCTAACACCACCAGAACAAAGAACACCACCACTCTCCATTGTACTAAGTATGGTC
>JAXCGZ010011495.1:97500-118272 GCA_037179515.1 Halocaridina rubra
TCCATCTGCTCTCTTAAGGTTTAAAACCTGTTCTTTTTCCTTCAGTTTTCCTCTGATAAAGCTGTGGAAAAGTTTGGGATTTTCTTTAGCCTTTCTTGTGATGTCACTTTCATAGTCTCTCTCTGCCACTCTTCTTTTACTTAGGTAATAATTTCTTGCTCTTTTATAGGTCTGCCAGGCATTTATGTTTTTTCTCCTCGTATACCATTTCCAGCATTTGTCTCTACACTCCTTAGCTCTTTTACACTCATTATCGAACCATTTCTCTCTGGCATGAATTACACCTACTTTTGTGAAAGGTATGCAGCAATCTACAATATTCCCCTATTTCTCATACAAGCTAGGAATCTTGCCCCAAATGAGTTCTCACCACTGTGTGGGTCAAGATTTATCCAATCTATCTCTTTATGATTAAAATCTCCTATAATCAAAATCCTACATTCTTATCTCCCGTGCAATGTTAATAACTGAGTTTATGACTTCAATAGTACCTATATGACTTTCCTCATAAACTTCTAGCCTATGTTGGTTCCTTGGTGGGTAATTTACAACAATTATTGCAATGCTCTCTGACCCAGTACTTATGCGAGCAACAAGAAAATCCTTGAACCCACTTTCTATAGCCAAGTTTATTTCTTCAACCTGAATCCTTTCACTTATGAGCAGTGCTATCCCTCCACCAGTCCTCTCAGATCTTTCAACCCTTAATATTCTGAAGCCCTTAGGAAAAACTGTGATACTGTATATGTATTCTCTCAACTTAGTCTCTGTAACTACTGCTATATCTGCCTTACTGTTATGAATCATATCTTTTGATTTTTCTGCCTTACCAGCTAATCCATCAGCATTTGTGTTTAACAATCTTAATGAGGCCCCATCCCCTGATCTTCTGTTATTATCTTCTCAAATCTCCCATATGTGTGGAAGAACTCTAGAAATTAAAAATTTTCTTCTCTTCTTCATTTCTTTCCTCATTTAACCTTCTAGCCTCTGCAATAAGATTTTGATCCTTTCCATCTCTTCTTGTGTTCTGTATCATCTAATTATCAGTTTTTTTTAATTCTTGAGGATCTTCGAAGCTTTTATCCCTCATCAGTATTTCTCTACATGTCTCCCCTCTCTCAAAGGTTATTTTTGTTAGTCTTTGCTTTCCCTCCATAAAATATTTACCTAGTTGGTGAATGCTTACAATATCCTTAGGACCACAAACTACTCCAAGCTTTTTTATCAGGTCTACAACTCTAGCTTTATTTTCTTCAAATCTTCCCTGCCATGTTGGCCCCTGAGATTCGCTTATGCCTGAGATTACCACAGTTTTCTCTTTATCAAGTGCCAGTTTATTCAGTGGATTTGCCCTTTCCATCACAATGATTATAATTTTTTTATTTTACAGTATCTTTATGGCCAACTGTCTGTATGAATTCCAATGATACCACTTTCACAGCCTCTTTCACTTCCACATTCCCCTTTAGTTCATCAGCAAAGGAAGTTTTCATGGCATCATGTTCCGTATTCAGCTCCTGAAACTATTTTCTAAACGGTTCAATGTTTTCCTTAACCTGGACATTCCAAGCAGCAATCTCATATCTCAGAAAATGTTCTGTGTGTGCGTGTGTGTGTGTGTGTGTGATTACCTAATTGTGATGACCTAATTGTGTTTACGGGAAAGACCCAAAGCTCGTATCCTCCCGTCTCATGATCGGTTCCATTTTCTACTTAGTGATACTGATCATACCTGTCCTTAAAACTATTGATTGAGATAGCATTAACTACCTCCTCGCTTAGCAAATTATAATTATCAACTACTCTTACACTGAAAAAGTATTTCCTTACATCCTGCAAAGAAGCTTTCTTACGAAGCTTCAAACTATGACCTCTAGTTCTAGAGCTAGCCATATCAAAATATCGATCCCTATCCACTCTATCATGACCACGAAAGAATTTAAAGACTGCCACCATATCCCCCCTCAATCTTCTAGCTTCGAGTGATGGTAAGTCTGATTCCCTCAGCCTCTCATCATAACCGAGATTGCATATTTCTGGCACCAGTTTCGTGGCATGTCTTTGAACTTTTTCAACCTAAGCTATGTGCTTTTTCAAATGCGGATTCCAAAAGGGGGCTGCATATTCGAGTTTTGGCCTCACATAGGTTACATAAATATTTCTGAACATTTCCTTGTCCATGTGCCTGAAAGCTACCCTTACATTTGATAAGAATGCATATGCTGTCCTTACTATGCCATTTATATGTATCTCTGAAGACAAAGCTGCTAGTATGTTTACTCCTAGATCTCTCTCTTATTTTCTGTCTCTTGAAGTTGTACTCCAGCCACCGAGTAGTCAAGCTTAGGCCCTCTTGCACTTGTACCCATTCTCATTACCTTACATTTTGAAGTAATGAATTTCATTATCCACTTTTCTGACCATTCATGCAGACTATTTAGATCTTCCTGAAGTTCTCTACCATTGTTCTCGTTTCCTACTTGCTTCACAATCTTTGCATCATCTACAAACATATTCATGAATGAATTTACAGACTCTGGTAGGTCATTTACATATACAAGGAACAAAAATGGCCCTAAAACTGAACCCTGTGGAACTCCACTACTAACTCTTTTCCATTCAGACACTGAGTGTCTTACTCTAACCCTCTGTTCCCTTCATTCTAAGTAAGATTTTATCCATTTCAAGACATTTCAACCTATTCTTGCCATTGCTTGCAGCTGATTAATAAGTTTCCCATGTGGAACAGTGTCAAACGCCTTCTGGAAGTCTAGGAATATGCAATCTGCCCAGCCCTCTCTTTCCTGTAAAATTCGGCTTACCTCATCATAAAATTCTACTGTTTGTTTCTGTTGATCTACCTTCTCTGAAGCCATGTTGCCTCACTGACAAAAGGTTGAAGGATTCCAAGTGAAGAGAGATATGTTTCCTTAGTAGTTTCTCCATAACTTTGCAAACTATGCTGGTCAAGGAAACTGGTCTATAGTTCAGAGCCGTATCCCTCCTTCCCTTTTTGAAGATAGGTATGTGATTACCTAATTGTGATTACCTAATTATGCTTACGGGAAAGAGCCAAAGGCTCGTATCTTCCCGTCTCCTGATTGGTTCCATTTTCTACTTAGTGATACTTATCATACCTGACCTTAAAACTAATTGATTGAGATAGCATTAACCACCACCTCGCTTAGCGAATTCCAATTATCAACTACTTTTACACTGAAAAAGTATTTCCTTACATCCTGCAAAGATGTTTTTTTTACGAAGCTTCAAACTATGACCTCTAGTTCTAGGGTCTGCCATATCAAAATATCGATCCCTATCCACTCTATCATAACCATGAAGGAATTTATAGACTATCACCATACCCCCCCTCAATCTTCTAGCTTCGAGTGTTGGTAAGTCTGATTCCCTCAGCCTTCTCATCATAACTGAGATTACGTATTTCTGGCACCAGTTTTGTGGCATGTCTTTGAACTTTTTCAAGCTTAGCTATGTGCTTTTTCAAGTGTGGATTCCAAAAGGGGGCTGCATATTCGAGTTTTGACCTCACATAGGTTACATAAATATTTCTGAACATTTCCTTGTCCATGTGCCTGAAGGCTACCCTTACATTTGATAAAAAAGCATATGCTGAACTTACTTTGCCATTTATATGTATTTCTGGATACAAATCTGCTAGTATGTTTACTCCTAGATCTCTCTCATTTTCTGTCTCTTGAAGTTGTACTCCAGCCACCGAGTAGTCAAGCTTAGGCCTTCTTGCACTTGTACCATTCTCATTACCTTACATTTTGAAGTATTGAATTTCATTAGCCACTTTTCCGACCACTCATGCAGACTATTTAGATCTTCCTGAAGTTCTCTACCATTGATCTCGTTTCTTACTTTCTTCACAATCTTTGCATCATCTGCAAACATATTCATGAATGAATTTACAGACTCTTGTAGGTCATTTACATATACAACGAACAAAAGTGGCCCTAAAACTGAACCCTGTGGAACTCTACTACTAACTCTTCTCCATTCAGGCACTGAGTGTCTAACTCTAACCCTCTGTTCCCTTCCTTCTAAGTAAGTTTTATCCATTTCAAGACATTTCCACCTATTCTAGCCATTGCTTGCAGCTTCCTAATAAGTCTTCCATGTGGAGTAGTGTCAAACGCTTTCTGGAAGTCTAGGAATATGCAATCTGCCCAGCCCTCTCTTTCCTGTAAAATTCGGCTTACCTCATCATAAAATTCTACTATGTTTGTTACTGTTGATCTACCTTCTCTGAAGCCATGTTGCCTCACTGACAAAAGGTTGAAGGTTTCCAAGTGAAGAGAGATATGTTTCCTTAGTAGTTTCTCCATAACTTTGCAAACTATGCTGGTCAAGGAAACTGGTCTATAGTTCAGAGCTGTATCCCTCCTTCCCTTTTTGAAGATAGGTATGTGATTACCAAATTGTGATTACCTAATTGTGTTTACGGGGAAGAGCCAAAGGCTCGTATCTTCCGGTCTCCTGATCGATTCCATTTTCTTCTTAGTGATACTTATCATACCTGACCTTAAAACTAATTGATTGAGATAGCATTAACTACCTCCTTGCTTAGCGAATTCCAATTATCAACTACTTTTACACTGAAAAAGTATTTCCTTACATCCTGCAGAGAAGTTTTCTTACGAAGCTTCAAAATATGACCTCTAGTTCTAGGGTCTGCCATATCAAAATATCGATCCCTATCCACTCCATCATAACCATGAAGGAATTTATAGACTATCACCATATCCCCCCTCAATCTTCTAGCTTCGAGTGATGGTAAGTCTAATTCCCTCAGCCTCTCTTCATAACTAAGATTAAGTATTTCTGGCACCAGTTTCGTGGCATGTCTTTGAATTTTATCAAGCTTAGCTATGTGCTTTTTCAAGTGTGGATTCCAAAAGGGAGCTGCATATTCGAGTTTTGACCTCACATAGGTTACATAAATATTTCTGAACATTTCCTTGTCCATGTGCCTGAAGGCTACCTTTACATTTGATAAAAAAAAAAAAGCATATGCTGCCCTTACTATGCCATTTATATGTATTTCTGGAGACAAATCTGCTAGTATGTTTACTCCTAGATCTCTCTCATTTTCTGTCTCTTGAAGTTGTACTCCAGCCACCGAGTAGTCAAGCTTAGGCCTTCTTGAACTTGTACCCATTTTCATTACCTTACATTTTGAAGTATTGAATTTCATTAGCCACTTTTCTGACCACTCATGCAGACTATTTAGATATTCCTGAAGTTCTCTACCATTGATCTCGTTTCTTACTTTCTTCACAATCTTTGCATCATCTGCAAACATATTCATGAATGAATTTACAGACTCTGGTAGGTCATTTATATATACAACGAACAAAAGTGGCCCTAAAACTGAACCCTGTGGAACTCCACTACTAACTCTTCTCCATTCAGACACTGAGTGTCTAACTCTAACCCTCTGTTCCCTTCCTTCTAAGTAAGTTTTATCCATTTCAAGGCATTTCCACCTATTCTAGCCATTGATTGCAGCTTCCTAATAAGTCTTCCATGTGGAGTAGTGTCAAACGCTTTCTGGAAGTCTAGGAATATGCAATCTGCCCAGCCCTCTCTTTCCTGTAAAATTCGGCTTACCTCATCATAAAATTCTACTATGTTTGTTACTGTTGATCTACCTTCTCTGAAGCCATGTTGCCTCACTGACAAAAGGTTGAAGGATTCCAAGTGAAGAGAGATATGTTTCCTTAGTAGTTTCTCCATAACTTTGCAAACTATGCTGGTCAAGGAAACTGGTCTATAGTTCAGAGCCGTATCCCTCCTTCCCTTTTTGAAGATAGGTATGTGATTACCAAATTGTGATTACCTAATTGTGTTTACGGGAAAGATCCAAAGGCTCGTATCTTCCAGTCTCCTGATCGATTCCATTTTCTTCTTAGTGATACTTATCATACCTGACCTTAAAACTAATTGATTGAGATAGCATTAACTACCTCCTTGCTAAGCGAATTCCAATTATCAACTACTCTTACACTGAAAAAGTATTTACATACATCCTGCAAAGAAGTTTTTTTACGAAGCTTCAAACTATGACCTCTAGCTCTAGGGTCTGCCATATCAAAATATCGATCCCTATCCACTCCATCATAACCATGAAGGAATTTATAGACTATCACCATATCCCCCCTCAATCTTCTAGCTTCGAGTGATGGTAAGTCTAATTCCCTCAGCCTCTCTTCATAACTAAGATTAAGTATTTCTGGCACCAGTTTCGTGGCATGTCTTTGAATTTTATCAAGCTTAGCTATGTGCTTTTTCAAGTGTGGATTCCAAAAGGGGGCTGCATATTCGAGTTTTGACCTCACATAGGTTACATAAATATTTCTGAACATTTCCTTGTCCATGTGCCTGATGGCTACCTTTACATTTGATAAAAAAAAAGCATATGCTGCCCTTACTATGCCATTTATATGTATTTCTGGAGACAAATCTGCTAGTATGTTTACTCCTAGATCTCTCTCATTTTCTGTCTCTTGAAGTTGTACTCCAGCCACCGAGTAGTCAAG
This sequence comes from Halocaridina rubra, assembly GCA_037179515.1. NCBI lineage: Eukaryota > Metazoa > Arthropoda > Malacostraca > Decapoda > Atyidae > Halocaridina > Halocaridina rubra. Next base: position 104,070 of record JAXCGZ010011495.1, read on the forward strand.
CTTAGGCCTTCTTGAACTTGTACCCATTTTCATTACCTTACATTTTGAAGTATTGAATTTCATTAGCCACTTTTCTGACCACTCATGCAGACTATTTAGATCTTCCTGACGTTCTCTACCATTGATCTCGTTTCTTACTTTCTTCACAATCTTTGCATCATATGCAAACATATTCATTAATGAATTTACAGACTCTGGTAGGTCATTTATATATACAAGGAACAAAAGTGGCCCTAAAACTGAACCCTGTGGAACTCCACTACTAACTCTTCTCCATTCAGACACTGAGTGTCTTACTCTAACCCTCTGTTCCCTTCCTTCTAAGTAAGTTTTTTTCCATTCCAAGACATTTCCACCTATCCTAGCCATAGCTTGCAGCTTCCTAATAAGTCTTCCATATGGAGCATTGTCAAACACTTTCTGGAAGCTTAGGAATATGCAATCTGCCCAGCCCTCTCTTTCCTGTAAAATTCGGCTTACCTCATCATAAAATTCTACTATGTTTGTTACTGTTGATCTACCTTCTCTGAAGCCATTGTGCCTCACTGACAAAAAGTTGAAGGATTCCAAGTGAAGAGAGATATGTTTCCTTAGTAGTTTCTCCATAACTTTGCAAACTATGCTGGTCAAGGAAACTGGTCTATAGTTCAGAGCCGTATCCCTCCTTCCCTTTTTGAAGATAGGTATGTGATTACCTAATTGTGATTACCTAATTGTGTATACGGGAAAGAGCCCACAGCTCGTATCTTCCCGTCTCCTGATTGGTTCCATTTTCTACTTAGTGATACTTATCATACCTGACCCTAAAACTAATTGATTGAGATAGCATTAACTACCTCCTTGCTTAGCGAATTCCAATTATCAACTACTTTTACACTGAAAAAGTATTTCCTTACATCCTGCAAAGAAGTTTTCTTACGAAGCTTCAAACTATGACCTCTAGTTCTAGGGTCTGCCATATCAAAATATCGATCCCTATCCACTCTATCGTAACCATGAAGGAATTTATAGACTATCACCATATCCCCCCTCAATCTTCTAGCTTCGAGTGATGGTAAGTCTGATTCCCTCAGCCTTCTCATCATAACTGAGATTACGCATTTCTGGCACCAGTTTCGTGGCATGTCTTTGAACTTTTTCAAGCTTAGCTATGTGCATTTTCAAGTGTGGATTCCAAAAGGGGGCTGCATATTCGAGTTTTGACCTCACATAGGTTACATAAATATTTCTGAACATTTCCTTGTCCATGTGCCTGAAGGCTAGCCTTAAATTTGATAAAAAAGCATATGCTTCCCTTACTTTGCCATTTATAGGTATTTCTGGAGACAAATCTGCTAGTATGTTTACTCCTAAATCTCTATCATTTTCTGTCTCTTGAAGTTGTACTCCAGCCACCGAGTAGTCAAGCTTAGGCCTTCTTGCACTTGTACCCATTCTCATTACCTTACATTTTGAAGTATTGAATTTCATTAGCCACTTTTCTGACCACTCATGCAGACTATTTAGATCTTCCTGAAGTACTCTACCATTGATGTCGTTTCTTACTTTCTTCACAATCTTTGCATCATCTGCAAACATATTCATGAAAGAATTTACAGACTCTGGTAGGTCATTTACATATACAAGGAACAAAAGTGGCTCTAAAACTGAACCCTGTGGAACTCCACTACTAACTCTTCTCCATTCTGAAACTGAGTGTCTTACTCTAACCCTCTGTTCCCTTCCTTCTAAGTAAGTTTTTATACATTCCAAGACATTTCCACCTATCCTAGCCATTGCTTGCAGCTTCCTTATAAGTCTTCCATATGGAGCAGTGTCAAACACTTTTTGGAAGTTTAGGAATATGCAATCTGCCCAGCCCTCTCTTTCCTGTTAATTCGGCTTACCTCATCATAAAATTCTACTAAGTTTGCAACTGTTGATCTACCTTCTCTGAAGCCATGTTGCCTCACTGACAAAAAGTTGAAAGGTTCCAAGTGAAGAGAGATATGTTTCCTTAGTAGTTTCTCCATAATTTTGCAAACTATGCTGGTCAAGGAAACTGGTCTATAGTTCAGGGCCGTATCCCTCCTTCCCTTTTTGAAGATAGGTATCCCGTTTGTTTGTTTCCAGCATCTTGGAATCTCCCCTGACTACAGTGACTTTTTAAATATGATACTTAGTGCCACTGATATTGAGTTTGGGCTTTTCTTAAGTACATGAGGGGATATGTCTTCAGGACCTGTAGCTTTATTAACATCTAACTCCATCAGCGCTTTGCATACCTCTGAGGTTGTAAGGTTGATGTTCTCTAATATCGGCCATTGAGCTTTTATCTCTGCAATCTGAGGGGGTGGGGTATTTTCTACTGTATATACTGACTGAAACTCCTTGTTCAGTTCTTTGCAGATCTCTTCATCCTTCTCAGTGATGCTTCCCTCCTCTCTCTTAAGCCTTAAAACCTGTTCTTTTGCCATCAGTTTTCCTCCGATAAAGTTGTGGAAAAGCTTGGGATTTTCTTTAGCCTTCCTGGTGATGTCCATCTCATAGTCTCTCTCTGCCTCTCTTCTTTTACTTAGGTAGTCATTTCTTGCTCTTTTGTAGGTTTGCCAGGCATTTATGTTTTTTCTCCTCCTATACCTTTTCCAGCATTTGTCTCTCCACTCCTTAGCTCTTTTACACTCATTATCGAACCATTTCTCTCTGCCATGAATTACACCTACTTTGGTGAAAGGTATGCAGCAATCTACTATCTTCCCATATTTCTCACAAAAGATGTCATACATTTCTTGTATAGATTTGTTGTAAAATAAGGTTCTCCAGTCAATAACTGCAAAAAGCTCATTCATTTTGATGTAATCTCCTTTCCGATAGTTCCTCCTCATGTCCTCAGTGCCTCTACTCTCAGGCAGAATATCTTCAATGATATACTCCATCAACAACACACAGTGGTCACTCATCCCAATTGGTGGTTCAAACTCAATTTGTTTAATATCCAACACATTATCTGTGAATACTAGATCAAGTAGTGATGGCTCATCCCCACCCCTGGCACTCGTTGGTTCCATTACATGTTGGTGTAGGAAATTCCCTTGTGTGTGTGTGTGTGTGTGTGTGTGTATGTGTGTGTGGGGAGGGGTGTGATTACCTAAATATTATTACCTAATTGTGTTTACGGGCAAGAGCATAAAGCTCGTATCTTCCCGTCTCCTGATCAGTTTCATTTTCTACTTAGTGATACTGATCATACCTGTCCATAAAACTATGGATTCAGATAGCATTAACTACCTCCTCGCTTAGCGAATTTCAGTTATCAACTACTTTTACACTGAAAAAGTATTTCCTTACATCCTGCAAAGAAGTTTTATTACGAGGTTTCAAACTATGACCTCTAGTTCTAGAGCCTGCCATATCAAAATATCGATCCCTATCCACTCTATCATAACCATGAAGGAATTTAAAGACTGTCACCATATCCCCCCCTCAATCTTCTAGCTTCGAGTGATGGTAAGTCTAATTCCCTCAGCCTCTCAACATAACTGTGATCGCGTATTTCTGGCACCAGTTCCGTGGCATGTCTTTGAAGTTTTTCAAGCTTAGCTATGTGCTTTTTCAAGTGCGGATTCCAAAAGGGGGCTGCATATTCGAGTTTTGGCCTCACATAGGTTACATAAATATTTCTGAACATTTCCTTGTTCATGTGCCTGAAAGCTACCTTTACATATGATAAGAATGCATATGCTGCCCTTACTATGCCATTTATATGTGTTTCTGGAGACAAATCTGCCAGTATATTTACTACTAGATCTCTCTCATTTTCTGTCTCTTGAAGTTGAACTCCTGCCACCGAGTAGTCCAGCTTGGGCCTTCTTGCACTTGTACCCATTCTCATTACCTTACATTTTGAAGTATTGAACTTCATTAGCCACTTTCCTGACCATTTATTCAGACTATTTAGATCTTCCTGAACTTTTCTACCATTGTTCTCGTTTCTTACTTTCTTCACAATCTTTGCATCATTTGCAAACATATTCATAAATGAATTTACAGACACTAGTAGGTCATTTACATATACAAGGAACAAAAGTGGCCCTAAAACTGAACCCTGTGGAACTCCACTACTAACTCTTCTCCATTCAGACACTGTGTGTCTAACTCTAACCCTCTGTTCCCTTCCTTCTAAGTAAGTTTTTATCCATTCCAAGACATTTCCACTTATCCTAGCTATTACTTGCAACTTCCTAATGAGTCTCCCATGTGGAACAGTGTCAAACGCCTTCTGGAAGTCTAGGAATATGCAATCTGCCCGGCCCTCTCTTTCCTGTAAGATCCAGCTTACCTCATCATAAAAGTCTAATAAGTTTGTTACTGTTGATCTACCTTCTCTGAAGCCATGTTGCCTCACTGACAAAAAGTTGAAGGATTCCAAGTGAAGAGAGATATGTTTCCTTAGTAGTTTCTCCATAACTTTGCAAACTATGCTGGTCAAGGAAACTGGTCTATAGTTCAGAGCTGTATCCCTCCTTCCCCTTTTGAAGATAGGTATCACATTTGCTTGTTTCCAGCATCTTGGAATCTCCCCCGACTCCAGTGACTTTTAAATATGATACTTAGTGCCACTGATATTGAGTTTGGGCATTTTTTAAGTACATGAGGGGATAGGTCATCAGGACCTCTAGCTTTATAAACATCTAAATCCATCAGCGCTTTGCATACCTCTGTGGCTGTAAGGTAGATGTTCTCTAATACCGGCAATTGAGCTTCCATCTCTGCAATCTGAGGGGGTGGGGTATTTTCTACAGTAAATACTGACTGAAACTCCTTGTTCAATTCTTTGCAGATCTCTTCATCCGACTCAGTGATGCTTCCATCCTCTCTCTTTAGTCTTAAAACCTGTTCATTTACCTTCAGTTATCCTCTGATAGAGCTGTGGAAAAGCTTGGGATTTTCTTTAGCCTTCCTGGTGATATCCATCTCATTGTCTCTCTCTGCCTCTCTCCTTTTACTTAGGTAGTCATTTCTTGCTCTTTTGTAGGTTTGCCAGGCATTTATGTTTTTTCTCCTCCTATACCTTTTACAGCATTTGTCTCTCCACTCCTTAGCTCTTTTACACTCATTATCGAACCATTTCTCTCTGGCATGAATTACACCTACTTTGGTGACAGGTATGCAGCAATCTACTATCTTCCCATATTTCTCACAAAAGATGTCATACATTTCTTGTACAGATTTGTTGTAAAATAAGGTTCTCCAGTCAATAACTGTAAAAAGCTCATTCATTTTGATGTAATCTCCTTTCGGATAGTTCCTCCTCATGTCCTCAGTGCCTCTACTCTCAGGAAGAATATCTTCAATGATATACTCCATCAACAACACACAGTGGTCACTCTTTCCAATTGGTGGTTCATACTCAATTTTTTCAATATCCAACACATTATCTGTGAACACTAGATCAAGTAGTGATGGCTCATCCCCACCCCTGGCCCTTGTTGGTTCCATTACATGTTGGTGTGAGAAATTCCCTTGTACGCAATCTAGGAATCTTGCCCCGAATGAGTCCTCACCACTGTGTGGGTCAAGATTTATCCAATCTATCTCTTTATGATTAAAGTCTCCCATAATCAAAATCCTACATTTTTTTCCCCGTGCCATGTTAACAACTGAGTTTATGACTTCAATAGTACCTATATGACTTTCCTCATAAACTTCAAGCCTATTTTGGTTCCTTGGTGGGTTGTATACAACAGTTATTATAATGCTCTCTGACCCAGTATTTATGCGAGCAACAAGAAATTCCTTGAACTCACTTTCTATAGCCAAGTTTATTTCTTCAACTTGAATCCTTTCACTTATGAGCAGTGCTATCCCTCCACCAGTCCTCTCAGATCTTTCAACCCTTAGTATTCTGAAGCCCTTAGGAAAAACTGTGACACTGTTTATGTCCTCACTCAACTTAGTCTCTGTAATTGCTACTATATCTGCCTTACTGTTGTGAATCCTATCTTTTAATTCTACTGCCTTACCAGCTAATCCATCAGCATTTGTGTATAACAATCTTAATGAGGCCCCATCCCCTGATCTTCTGTCATTATCTTCTTTATCTCCCCTTTGTCTGGAAGAACTCTGTAATGAAAATTTTTCTTCTCTTCTTCATTTCTTTCATCATTTAACCTTCTTGCCTCTTGCAACAAGTTTTTGATCTTTCCCATCTCTTCCTGTGTTCTGTATCGTCTAATGAACACTTCTTTGAATTCTTGAAGGTCTTTTAGACTTTTTTTTCTCAACAATATTTCCCTACATGTTTCCCCTCTCTCAAAGGTTACTTTTGTTGGTCTCGGCTTTCCTTCCCTCGAATATTTACCTAGTTGGTGTATGTTTGCAATATCCTCAGGACCACATACTACTCCAAGCTTTCTTATCAGGTCTACAACCCTAGCTTTATTTTCTTCAAGTCTCCCCTGCCACGTTGGCTCCTGGGATTTGTTTATGCCTGAGATTACCACTGTCTTCTCCTTATCAAGTGCCTGTCTGATGAGTGGGTTTGCCCTTTCCATCACAACGTCTTTAATTTTTTCGATTACTGTCTCTTTATAGTCAACTGTTTGTATGTTTTCCAGTGCCACCACCTTTACAGCCTCTTTTACTGCCACATTCCCCTTTTAGTGCATCAGCAAAGGAAGTTTTCATGGCATCATTTTCCATATTCAGCTCCTGGAACTCTTTTCTGAACTGTTCAATGTTTTCCTTAATCTGGACATTCCAAGCAGCAATCTCGTCTCTCTCAGAAGAGAGCAGTGAACTAACATCTAATTCCTTTAGGTTGTCATTCAGCTGTTTGTTTTTATCTTCTTGTTTAGAAATTCTAGATTCTAGTTGACTCTTTTCCCCTTCCAGCTACTTTATTCTTTTTTCTAGTTCCTTTCTCTCCTGTCCTTGTGCTTTATTTGCTTCCTCCAAAGATCTTATTTGCTCTCTGAGTGTTTCATTCTCTTTCATTTCTCCATCCATATTTCGAATTTTTTCATCAAGGCTTATGACCATTGCCTCTAAATTCTTGATTTTCTGTTTAAGTCTCCTAATGGCTACCCCTCCTACCGACCCATGGATGGGGGAGGTTTGGGACAGAGATGGCCTCATTTTTATGTTCTCCCTCTCACAGAATATAGAAAGAAGAAGAGAAAGAGGAAAAAAAAAGAGAAACACTTTTATTTAAGCTTCACACAGAATTTTTATATCTCCATATAAGTGCTATTTAGTGACTCAATTTATCTCTTTTCTGGTAACACACATCTTAACTTAAAAATTTGACCATGGTAATTTAAGGATAAAAAGAAAAAGAAAAAAATGCAACAAAACAAAAGTCAAACCTGAAGGAAAATTCGAATTTGTGTCTGAGGAGGCACCCACCTGTTTCTGCTATATATTCTTCCTAACTGATAAACTCACTTGCTACCAAGATATGTTATCACAGGATTAGACTATGCATTTAACTCAATATATATACAAAATAAAAAAAATAGTAAAAGAGAAAGCTAAAAGAAAAGCAAAAAAATGAAGAAAATAAGACAGCTGTACTACTTGGCAACTTAACTCAGTACTGTTGACAGGTGGATATTTTTTTTTTAATTATTCAATTATTTCGTGTATCAAGCTAACTGACAAGTTAATATAAATGGGAAGGATACTGATTTTAACAATATATGGAACCACAGGATCAGGAAAACGGCTTAAGAGCTTTCCCCAGTTTACACAAAAAAATGGGTAATGTGATGTGATGGCTTCACCTCTGGCAACTCTTCTAAATTTCCTTCAAGGCAGAACTGGAAAGCAGCTTCTCTCTCCCCTCACGAAAATGTTCTCAATTTTTTTCCTTTAATATTTTGGACAGTCTCGTCATACAACAAATATAAGTTTTGTACTCACAATACTCTGCAGGATTTCAGATATATGGAAATTATGGTAAAGTTTTCCACTAAGCACTTAGTCACTCAAAAACACAAGCAAAAATTTAAGAGAAGCAGTTGCGTGGCCCACGTATGTGTGTGTGATTACCTAATTGTGATTACCTAATTGTGTTTACGGGAAAGAGCCCAAAGCTCGTATCTTCCCGTCTCCTTATCAGTTCCATTTTATACTTAGTGATACTTATCATACCTGTCCTTAAAACTATGGATTGAGATAGCATTAACTACCTCCTCGCTTAGCCAATTCCAATTATCAACTACTCTTACACTGAAAAAGTATTTCCTTACATCCTGCAAAGAAGTTTTCTTACCAGGCTTCAAACTATGACCTCTAGTTCTAGAGCCAGCCATATCAAAATATCAATCCCTATCCACTCTATCATAACCATGAAGGAATTTAAAGACTGTCACCATATCCCCCCTCACTCTTCTAGCTTTGAGTGATGGTAAGTCTAATTCCCTCAGCCTCTCATCATAACTGAGATTGCGTATTTCTGGCACCAGTTTCGTGGCATGTCTTTGAACTTTTTCAAGCTTAGCTATGTGCTTTTTCAATTGCGGATTCCAAAAGGGGGCTGCATATTCGAGTTTTGGCCTCACATAGGTTACATAAATATTTCTGAACATTTCCTTGTCTATGTGCCTGAAGGCTACCCTTACATTTTATAAGAATGCATATGCTGCCTTTACTATGCCATTTATATGTATTTCTGGAGACAAATCTGCCAGTATGTTTACTCCTAGATCTCTCTCATTTTCTGTCTCTTAAAGTTGTACTCCAGCCGCCGAGTAGTCAAGCTTGGGCCTTCTTGCACTTGTACCCATTCTCATTACCTTACATTTTGAAGTATTGAATTTCATTAGCCACTTTTCTGACCACTCATGCAGATTATTTAGATCCTCTTGAAGTTCTCTACCATTGTTCTCGTTTTTTACTTTCTTCACAATCTTTGCATCATCTGCAAACATATTCATGAATGAATTTACAGACTCTGGTAGGTCATTTACATATACAAGGAACAAAAGTGGCCCTAAAACTGAACCCTGTAGAACTCCACTACTAACTCTTCTCCATTCAGACACTGAGTGTCTTACTCTAACCCTCTGTTCCCTTCCTTCTAAGTGAGTTTTTATCCATTCTAAAACATTTCCATCTATTCTAGCCATTGATTGCAGCTTCCTAATAAGTCTCCCATGTGGAACAGTGTCAAACGCTTTCTGGAAGTCTAGGAATATGCAATCTACCCAGCCCTCTCTTTCCTGTAAGATTCGGCTTACCTCATCATAAAATTCTAATAAGTTTGTTACTGTTGATCTACCTTCTCTGAAGCCATGTTGCCTCACTGACAAAATGTTGAAGGATTCCAAGTGAAGAGAGATATGTTTCCTTAGTAGTTTCTCCATAACTTTGCAAACTATGCTGGTCAAGGAAATTGGTCTATAGTTCAGAGCCGTATCCCTCCTTCCCTTTATGAAGATAGGTATCACATTTGCTTGTTTCCAGCATCTTGGAATCTCCCCCGACTCCAGTGACTTTTTATATATGATACTTAGTGCCACTGATATTGAGTTTGTGCATTTTTTAAGCACATGAGGGGATATGTCATCAGTACCTGTAGCTTTATGAACATCTAAATATATCAGCGCTTTGCATACCTCTGTGGCTGTAAGGTTGATGTTCTCTAATACTGTCCCTTGAGCTTCTATCACTGGAATCTGAGGGGGTGGGGTATTTTCTACTGTAAATACTGACTGAAACTCCTTGTTCAATTCTTTGCAGATCTCTTCATCCGTCTCAGTGATGCTTCCATCCGCTCTCTTTAGCCTTAAAACCTGTTCTTTTCCTTCAGTTTTCCTCTGATAAAGCTGTGGAAAAGCTTGGGATTTTATTTAGCCTTCCTGGTGATGTTCCTCTCATAGTCTCTCTCTGCCTCTCTCCTTTTACTTAGGTAGTCATTTCTTGCTCTTTTGTAGGTTTGCCAGGCATTTATGTTTTTTCTCCTCCTATACCTTTTCCAGCATTTGTCTCTCCACTCCTTAGCTCTTTTACACCCATTATCGAACCATTTCTCTCTGGCATGAATTACACCTACTTTGGTGACAGGTATGCAACAATCTACTATCTTCCCATATTTCTCACAAAAGATGTCATACATTTCTTGTACAGATTTGTTGTAAAATAAGGTTCTCCAGTCATTAACTGTAAAAAGCTCATTCATTTTGATGTAATCTCCTTTTGTATAGTTCCTCCTCATGTCCTCAGTGCCTCTACTTTCAGGAAGAATATCTTCAATGATATACTCCATCAACAACACACAGTGGTCACTCTTTCCAATTGGTGGTTCATACTCAATTTTTTCAATATCCAACACATTATCTGTGAACACTAGATCAAGTAGTGATGGCTCATCCCCACCCCTGGCCCTTGTTGGTTCCATTACATGTTGGTGTAGGAAATTCCCTTTTACACAATCTAGGAATCTTGCCCCGAATGAGTCCTCACCACTGTGTGGGTCAAGATTTATCCAATCTATCTCTTTATGATTAAAGTCTCCCATAATCAAAATCCTACATTTTTTTTTCCCGTGCCATGTTAACAACTGAGTTTATGACTTCAATAGTACCTATATGATTTTCCTCATAAACTTCAAGCCTATTTTGGTTCATTGGTGGGTTGTATACAACAGTTATTATAATGCTCTCTGACCCAGTATTTATGCGAGCAACACGAAATTCCTTGAACTCACTTTGTATAGCCAAGTTTATTTCTTCAACTTGAATCCTTTCACTTATGAGCAGTGCTATCCCTCCACCAGTCCTCTCAGATCTTTCAACCCTTAGTATTCTGAAGCCCTTAGGAAAAACTGTGACACTGTTTATGTCCTCACTCAACTTAGTCTCTGTAATTGCTACTATATCTGCCTTACTGTTGTGAATCCTATCTTTTAAATCTACTGCCTTACCAGCTAATCCATCAGCATTTGTGTGATTACCTAATTGCGATTACCTAATTGTGTTTACGGGAAAGAGCCCAAAGCTCGTATCTTCCCGTCTCCTCATCGGTTCCATTTTAGCCTTAGTGAGACTTATCATACCTGTCCTTGAACCTATGGATTGAGATAGCATTAACTACCTCCTCGCTTAGCCAATTCCAATTATCAACTACTCTTACACTGAAAAAGTATTTCCTTACATCCTGCAAAGAAGTTTTCTTACCAAGCTTCAAACTATGACCTCTAGTTCTAGAGCCAGCCATATCAAAATATCGATCCCTATCCACTCGATCATAACCATGAAGGAATTTAAAGACTGTCACCATATCCCCCCTCACTCTTCTAGCTTCTAGTGATGGTAAGTCTAATTCCCTCAGCCTCTCATCATAACTGAGATTGCGTATTTCTGGCACCAGTTTCGTGGCATGTCTTTGAACTTTTTCAAGCTTAGCTATGTGCTTTTTCAAGTGCGGATTCCAAAAGGGGGCTGCATATTCGAGTTTTGGCCTCACATAGGTTACATAAATATTTCTGAACATTTCCTAGTCCATGTGCCTGAAGGCTACCCTTACATTTGATAAGAATGCATATGCTGCCCTTACTATGTCATTTATATATATTTCTGGAGACAAATCTGCCAGTATGTTTACTCCTAGATCTTTCTCATGTTCTGTCTCATGAAGTTGTACTCCAGCCACCGAGTAGTCAAGCTTGGGCCTTATTGCACTTGTACCCATTCTCATTACCTTACATTTTGAAGTATTGAATTTCATTAGCCACTTTTCTGACCACTCATGCAGATTATTTAGATCCTCCTGAAGTTCTCTACCATTGATCTCGTTTTTTACTTTCTTAACAATCTTTGCATCATCTGCAAACATATTCATGAATGAATTTACAGACTCTGGTTGGTCATTTACATATACAAGGAACAAAAGTGGCCCTAAAACCGAACCCTGTGGAACTCTACTACTAACTCTTCTCCATTCAGACACTGAGTGTCTTACTCTAACCCTCTGTTCTCTTCCTTCTAAGTAAGTTTTTATCCATTCTAAAACATTTCCACCTATTCTAGCCATTGATTGCAGCTTCCTAATAAGTCTCCCATGTGGAACAGTGTCAAACGCCTTCTGGAAGTCTAGGAATATGCAATCTGCCCAGCCCTCTCTTTCCTGTAAGATTTGGCTTACCTCATCATAAAATTCTAATAAGTTTGTTACTGTTGATCTACCTTCTCTGAAGCCATGTTGCCTCACTGACAAAAAGTTGAAGGATTCCAAGTGAAGAGAGATATGTTTCCTTAGTAGTTTCTCCAAAACTTTGCAAACTATGCTGGTCAAGGAAACTGGTCTATAGTTCAGAGCCGTATCCCTCCTTCCCTTTTTGAAGATAGGTATCACATTTGCTTGTTTCCAGCATCTTGGAATCTCCCCCGACTCCAGTGACTCCTTAAATATGATACTTAGTGCCACTGATATTGTGTTTGCGCATTTTTTAAGCACATGAGGGGATATGTCATCAGTACCTGTAGCTTTATGAACATCTAAATATATCAGCGCTTTGCATACCTCTGTGGCTGTAAGGTTGATGTTCTCTAATACCAGCCCTTGAGCTTCTATCACTGCAATCTGAGGGGGGGGATATTTTCTACTGTAAATACTGACTGAAACTCCTTGTTCAATTCTTTGCAGATCTCTTCATCCGACTCAGTGATGCTTCCATCCTCTCTCTTTAGTGTTAAAACCTGTTCTTTTACCTTCAGTTATCCTCTGATAGAGCTGTGGAAAAGCTTGGGATTTTCTTTAGCCTTCCTGGTGATGTCCCTCTCATAGTCTCTCTCTGCCTCTCTCCTTTTACTTAGGTAGTCATTTCTTGCTCTTTTGTAGGTTTGCCAGGCATTCATGTTTTTTCTCCTCCTATACCTTTTCCAGCATTTGTCTCTCCACTCCTTAGCTCTTTTACACCCATTATCGAACCATTTCTCTCTGGCATGAATTACACCTACTTTGGTGACAGGTATGCAGCAATCTACTATCTTCCCATATTTCTCACAAAAGATGTCATACATTTCTTGTACAGATTTGTTGTAAAATAAGGTTCTCCAGTCAATAACTGTAAAAAGCTCATTCATTTTGATGCAATCTCCTTTTGGATAGTTCCTCCTCATGTCCTCAGTGCCTTTACTCTCAGGAAGAATATCTTCAATGATATACTCCATCAACAACACACAGTGGTCACTCTTTCCAATTGGTGGTTCATACTCAATTTTTTCAATATCCAACACATTATCTGTGAACACTAGATCAAGTAGTGATGGCTCATCCCCACCCCTGGCCCTTGTTGGTTCCATTACATGTTGGTGTAGGAAATTCCCTTTTACGCAATCTAGGAATCTTGCCCCGAATGAGTCCTCACCACTGTGTGGGTCAAGATTTATCCAATCTATCTCTTTATGATTAAAGTCTCCCATAATCAAAATCCTACATTTTTTTTCCCGTGCCATGTTAACAACTGAGTTTATGACTTCAATAGTACCTATATGACTTTCCTCATAAACTTCAAGCCTATTTTGGTTCCTTGGTGGGTTGTATACAACAGTTATTATAATGCTCTCTGACCCAGTATTTATGCGAGCAACAAGAAATTCCTTGAACTCACTTTCTATAGCCAAGTTTATTTCTTCAACTTGAATCCTTTCACTTATGAGCAGTGCTATCCCTCCACCAGTCCTCTCAGATCTTTCAACTCTTAGTATTCTGAAGCCCTTAGGAAAAACTGTGACACTGTTTATGTCCTCACTCAACTTAGTCTCTGTAATTGCTACTATATCTGCCTTACTGTTGTGAATCCTATCTTTTAATTCTACTGCCTTACCAGCTAATCCCTCAGCATTTGTGTATAACAATCTTAATGAGGCCCCATCCCCTGATCTTCTGTCATTATCATCTTTATCTCCCCTTTGTCTGGAAGAACTCTGAAACGAAAATTTTTCTTCTCTTCTTCATTTCTTTCATCATTTAACCTTCTTGCCTTTGGAACAAGTTTTGATCTTTCCCATCTCTTCCTGTGTTCTGTATCGTCTAATGAACACTTCTTTGAATTCTTGAAGGTCTTTTAGACTTTTTTTTCTCAACAATATTTCCCTACATGTTTCCCCTCTCTCAAAGGTTACTTTTGTTGGTCTCGGCTTTCCTTCCCTCGAATATTTACCTAGTTGGTGTATGTTTGCAATATCCTCAGGACCACATACTACTCCAAGCTTTCTTA
>JAXCGZ010011496.1:0-10000 GCA_037179515.1 Halocaridina rubra
GCAGGTCCCAAGCCCTTCTCAATGGAGTCAGTCCGTGTCAGGAAGGGCATAAGGCTGTAAAAATCTGTGTCCAAGCAAACCATGAGTCTCAAAGAGGTTAGCGAGAAACTTGGGAAGTGATGTTGATGAAAAGGATAATAATAATAATAATGATTATTATAATCATTATTATTATTATTATTATTATTATTATTATTATTATTATTATTATTATTATTATTATTATTATTATTATTATTATTATTATTATTATTATTAGTATTTTTATTACTGTAATAAAATAATAATAATAATAATAATAATAATAATAATAATAATAATAATAATAATAATAATAATAATAATAATAATAACAATAATAATAATAATAATAATAAAAATATTAATAATAATAATAATAATAATAATAATAATAATAATAATAATAATAATAATAATAATAATAATAATATCTATACCTTGTTTTCTACGGCTATTTTTATCCATCCATTCACACATCCATCCAACCATCCATTTTTTCGTCTATCCTGTCATCCAACCATCCATCCATCCGTTCATTCATCTGTCCGTCCGTCCATCTATCCTTCAGTTTGTTTGTCCATCTGTTCAACCATTAGAGTATCATTACTCATCCAACCATCCGTCCATCCAACTGTCTGTCTGTCTATGTAGCCATCCACTTGTACAATCACGCATCCGTCCAACTATCGTGCTATGCAACCATCTATCTGTCCATCCATCCAACTATCTATCTATCTATCTATCTATCTATCTATCTATCTATCTATCTATCTATCTATCTATCTATATGTCTGTCTATCTATCTATCTATCTATCTATCTATCTATCTATCTATCTATCTTTCATATTTCCAACCATCCGTTTCTCTGTCCATCCACCTAACCATCCATCCGTTTATCTATCCAATGTAATATGTTTTCAAGCTTATCCACATTACAAAGCTGAGGGGACTATACATCCAGGAGTGACAGATGAGCGTCACTTCAGTAAATTCGATATCTCACAAATCCTAAATTTATTTTTGCAATTTAAATGGTTTTGTTTTAGAAAAAGGGTTTTATTGGTATTATTATTATTATTATTATTATTATTATTATTATTATTATTATTATTATTATTATTATTATTATTATTATTATTATTATTATTATTATTATTATTATTATTATTATTATTAATTATCTCGATTTTCCCTGTATGCGTTTATTGTCCAATTAAATTATCTATAATTCACTACATTTTATCTTTGAAAAGAGAGAGAGAGAGAGAGAGAGAGAGAGAGAGAGAGAGAGAGAGAGAGAGAGAGAGAGAGAGAGAGAGAGAGAGAGAGAGAGAGAGAGAGAGAGACCTTAACCTTCCCAAAAGGTGAGTTAGCTCACTTGTCTTCAGTAAAGAGAGAAACTCCTAGGAGTAAACTATCTCACTCTCTCTCTCTCTCACTTTCGAAATATCATGTTTATTTTAATTAATTAAATTATTAATTATATAATTTATTTATTTGTATATTAAACAGTGTTTCAAGTGCAGTGATAATAATGTTTTGGTTAGTATATTATAAGTAATTTTTGTAAGTACCTTTATTGTGTTTTGCAAATAATTTATAAGTGGATTTGTAAGTACATTTCATGTTACGTAGATCTTAAATTTGTGATGGTATGCTGCATGTATTAATACTATTTTCACATGGGGACGTGCACGCATGCAGACACTCCCTTTGATGTATAAATGATTGCTTCTTCTTCTTCTTATTGTTCATTGGCAAATTTTTCCCTTGTCTTTTTGGGCCAGTGATTTCAGCAGCCCTATATGCTCTCTTAGCCACAAATGGGTGACCTCCAGGTACATGGACACAGGAAAGTTCAGAAATATTCAAGTAACTTATGTGAGGCCCAAACTTGAATATGCAGTACCTTTCTTGAATCTACAATTGAAAAATCATACATATAAATAGGAGAAATCTCAAAGACATGCTACTATGCCTGTGACAGAGTGACGTAATCTAAGTTATGAGAAAAGGCTGAGGGAGATAGACTTATCATCACTTGAAACTAGATGGAAGAGGTAGGATATAATAATGGTTTTTAAACTCCTTCATGGCTTTGACAGAGTGGCTCTAGAACTAGAGGTCATAGAAGCTTTGCTAGAAAGCTTCTTAGCAGGATGTAAGGTAGTTCTGTTTTAGTATAAGTAGCGGAATTCGCTAAGTGAGGAGGTAGTTAATGCAAAAGTCATTCGTAGATTAAGGACAAATATGATAATCGTTATTAATTAAAAAATAAAACCTATCAGGAGACGGGGAATTATCGTAAATACATATAGGTAAATACACACACATATAATAATAATAATAATAATAATAATAATAATAATAATAATAATAATAATAATAATAATTATAATAATAATAATTATAATAATAATAATAATAATAATAATAATAATAATAATAATAATAATTATTATTATTATTATTATTATTATTATTATTATTATTATTATTATTATTATTATTATTATATGATTGATTTTGAGTTTATTTTGACAGTAAATATATTCAAAAACAAATTTTTACATGCAATACCTAATTGCTCTTACAGAAAACATGTTCTAGACTAGTAATTCCCAGTCTCCAGATCGGTTTCATCGCTTAGTCACAAACAGTTATCATATCTATCCTTAATACTATGCATGCATTTAGCATTTACTGTTTCCTCACTTAGCATATTCCGGTTATCAACATTTGCATCCTGCAAAGAAGATTTCTTAAGAAGATTTAAATTATGACGTGTAGTCTGTCGATACCATGCAGGAATTTAAAAACTGTTACCATATCCTCCCCTCTTCCTCCTAGCTTCGGGTGATGGTTAATCTAACTCCCTCAGCCATTCCTCATAAGTGAGATTACTTATGTCTGTTACCAGCTTCATTGCATGTCTTTGAACTTTGTGTAATTACCTATTTGTGCTTATAGGAAAGAGCTCTATAATCGTAACTCCCTGTCTCCTGGTCTTTTCCATTTTTATACTCCATAAATACTTATCATATTTGTCCTTAAAACTATGAATACAGTTATCATTAGCTACTTCCTCTCTTAGTTAATTCCAATCATCAACTATAGTCTTACACTAAAAAGGTACTTCCTTACATCCTACAAAAATGCTTTTTTATGAATCTTCAAACTATGATTTCTAGTTCAAGAGCCAGCCATATAAAAATACCGGTCCCTATCCACTCTGTCAAAACCATGAAGAAATTTAAATTCCATCTTTCTTCTATCCTCAAGTGAAGGTAACTATAATTCCGGCAGCCTCTCCTCATAACTGAGATTGCGTATTTCTGATACCAATTTTGTAGAATGTCTTTGAACTTTCCCCAGCTTATTTATAAGCTTTTTCAAGTGCTGATTCCAAAAGGGTGCTGCATATTCAAGCTTATGCCTCACATAAGTCACAAAAATATTTCTGAACATTTCTTTGTTCTTGTGCTCGAAGGCCCTCTGTGCTGCCATTACTGAACTATTTATATGTGTTTTCGGAGACAAATCTGCCAATAAATTGATCTTTAGATATCTTCATTCTCTGTCTCTTGAAGTTCCACGCCTGCTGTTGAGTATCCAAACATTGGCCTTCTCACACTTGTGCCCATTCTCATTACTCTACATTTAGTTCCGGTTTTACGTCACGGACTCCCTTTTCAACCAAGGGCTTGGACGGTTGCCTTTTTGAGAAGGACTTGTTTTGGCAGATGTAATCGTTACCCTGAGTGCATGCCCTTGCTAACCTCAGACCGTGACGGGGTGCGAACCCTCGACCTGACTCCTCAGAGTCTCGGACGCTACCACTTGAGCCACGGTGACTACATTTGTTGGGAGGAGGGTGATGGAAATGGATATACAGGGTAGGAGAGGGAGGGGGAGAGCAAAGCGTAGGTGGATGGATTGCATCAGTGTAGACCTGAGGTCCAAAGGTTTGTCGGGTGATGAGGTATGGAACAGGAACATATGGTGAACACTGGCCAGAAACATCGACCCCACATAAAGTGGGAAAAGATGTAGACGAAGATTATTATTATTATTATTATTATTATTATTATTATTATTATTATTATTATTATTATTATTATTATTATTAATATTATTATTATTATTATTATTATTATTATTATTATTATTATTATTATTATTATTATTATTATTATTATTATTATTATTATTATTATTATTATTATTATTATTATTATTATTATTGCCAAGGTATATGTATGTATGTATTATTATTATTATATATTATTATTATTATTATTATTATTATTATTATTATTATTATTATTATTATTATTATTATTATTATTATTATTATTATTATTATTATTATCATTGGGACATTAAGAAAAAAAAAGATATATATATATATATATATATATATATATATATATATATATATATATATATAATATATATATATATATATATATATATATATATATATATATATATATATATATATATATATATATATATATATATATATTATATATATATATATATATATATATATATATATATATATATATATATATATATATATATATATATATATATATATATATATATATATATATATATATATATATATATATATATATATATATATATATATATATATATATATATATATATATATATATATATATATATATATATATATATATATATATATATATATATATATATATATATATGAAGAAATCAACAGCAAAACATTATGCAATATACAATGTAGTACATTACATAAATAAAACTGAATTAAAATGAATAACAAAACTAAGAGATGAGATGAATAAAACATTAAAATTGAGGTCACGGGGAATTTGAGCAATCTTGACTAAATATTGAGTTTCTTTTTTTATAGTAATAGTGATTCAGCAATCCTGAGTTCAGAGAGATAGCTATATTTATATAATATTCTAAGATTAATTATAATAATGAAACTATTACTGATAAAAACATATATTCTAATACGAGACTTTAGAAGTCTCACCAGCTGATAGTTAGTTCGTGTACTGAGTCCCATGTGCAAATCCATCCTTGCATGTAAGCTCCTAGAGGTGGAGCCTACTTACTCAGACAGGGGCCTGATTTCTTAAACAGTGTAAACCTAGGATATCATATTGTTAGTTAGCTAGACACGCACAAATGGATTTCATAAACGCATCTGACGCGGTTCTGTGTATGGCTAGGATCCCGCCCGATTTCTTAAATAGTGTAAACCTAGGATACCATATTGTTAGTTAGCTAGACACACACAAATGGATTTAATAAACGCATCTGACGCGGTTCTGTATATGGCTAGGATCCCTTGCGGGATCCTAGCCATACGCAGAACCGCGTCAGATGCGTTTATGAAATCCATTTGTGTGTCTAGCTAGCTAACAATATGGTATCCTAGGATTACACTGTTTAAGAAATAGGGCCAGGGACTTTATAGCTATGACCAAGGAGGAACACAGAAAAACATCTTTTATCCCTTCACATCTGACAAGTCATTACACTCTCCATCTCTGTTTCTCTTTATGTATTTTTCGTGCCCAGGCCCGAAGAGGGCTGTTTTATTTTATATATATATTTTTTTTTTGGCCCGTCCTGGTGTCACTATCATAAAAAAGAAAAATTATTATTATTTTAATTTCGACTATTATCTAATATATTTTTAATTTTTAAATTATTAAATAAGGCAAATTTGGAAGTTAATTTATGGATAAATCGTTTTAGAAGTTGCTGAGTATCTCTATTTAATTTGTTAACATTTTTGGAACAATAAGGTTAATTTTTCATATTTTTCAAGGTTGTTTGCTCCAAAGACAGTTTCCTTTCACAATCATTTGGCTGTGAAGAGACCTTTTCAACCCCTGCAGAATCTTTATCTTTAAAGATTTTACTTTTTGATAATGAAAATATGGTTTTGAAGACATTAAATGAAATTGAGGTGAAATGAAATTGTATTAAAATGAAGAGCATTGGTTCCTTCTTTTACTCCACTATGTTATTTCTCTTCAATTTTCTGTTCATGCCTGAATCTCAGTTATAATTTTATCATTATTATCACCACCTATTTGTTATATTATCTAACAATCTCTGTTTTTTATTCCTCAATAGAAATTTCTATCCAAACTTAAAACAAAAAGTTCTTGGAGCTCAGAAAATAATTGAATCTCTCTTGCCTTTTTATTTCCAGACTGAGCCATGAGGAGGTCTTTGTTGAATATGCATTCTCAGAAGATACCCAGAGCTCATCAGGTCTGCAGGAAAGAAAGTTCTAAGACGACAACGTCTAAATGCCGAGACTGGCATTCCCTTATGCATTTACAACTGAATGTCTCTGCTAATCCTATCTATGCTTGGTGTTATTCTCAACACAAGGACTAGTTGATGCATATAAAAGTAGCTTTGTACTTGGTATTTGTCTAATCTGCACAGTAACTGATGTCTGAACAGCATTCTTCAGTAAATACAAAAACAAGTTCATTACATGTTAGAGATATTCCTGACCAACTGATTGATGGGACTCAAGTTCTCTTACCGTTAAGTTGTAAGATTATTATGCGTCTGTATTTAAACCAGTGTATGCATATGTAGATGAAGTCATTGCAGTTTAAGCCAATACCATGAGTAGAAGCTGACATTTTGTAATTGTGATTGTCTGTAACTATTAAAGAGTCAAAATGACAAAAGTCAAGCTGGCAGGAAGTGAGACACTCCCAACCCTCATGGAGCCAAATCTCACACTAACGAGTTTTGAGGAGGAAACAGTCTTAAGAAGCGTTGACAGGGCTTTAGTGTCTCCCATGCCCTTGTGGGAAATAGTGTGTACCGTCCTTTCACTCAGTGTAATAATTGTGTTCACCATCGTTGGCAATATCCTTGTTATAATGTCAGTGTTCACTTACAGACCACTTCGTATTGTCCAGAACTTCTTTATAGTCTCTCTAGCTGTGGCAGATATAACTGTAGCGGTGTTTGTTCTGCCTTTTAACGTAGCTTACAGTATCCTTGGCAAGTGGGTGTTTGGCATTCACATGTGTCAGATGTGGCTGACCTGTGATATCATGTGTTGCACAGCCTCGATCCTCAATCTCTGTGCTATTGCTCTCGATCGCTACTGGGCAATCACGAACCCCATAAGCTATGCTCAGAAGAGAACATTAAAAAGAGTCTTGGGCATGATAGCACTGGTATGGGCAATTAGTGTCATCATATGTCTTCCGCCCCTGTTTGGATGGAACGACTGGCCGGATGATTTTACAGAAGATACGCCATGCATACTGACGGGTGAGAAAGGTTTTGTCATATATTCTTCGTCAGGATCTTTCTACTGCCCTCTTCTCATCATGACCATAGTTTACATCAAGATATTCACAGCCACCAAACGAAGGTTAAGAGACAGAGCCAAGGCTTCGTCAACGCTCAGTCACATGACTTTCCCTGGGAAATCTAGAATGTCCAGAGCCGATTCAGTCATGAGTGATAATAGTGCACAAAACGGATACCACGAGAGCTACAAACAAAAGTTGGTTCAAAAGAAAAAGAAGAAGAAGAAAAGGAAGCTTTCTGAAACAGCTGATCGATACAGTGTGGGTCGAGGGTCCCTGATTCCTCCGCCTATAGCAGAAACTTCGGGCGTGGATAATGATCCCGATTTTGCAAATGATGACGACAGGCCTCCAATCGACTCGCCTCCCATCGAAGTAGAAAAGAGGTCCAGCGTTTTAAAGAAAGTCAATTCGGACACTGAAAATAACATTCATCAATTCATCGAAGAGAAGCAGAGAATATCTCTGTCAAAGGAACGCCGGGCAGCCCGCACTCTGGGTATCATCATGGGCTCATTTGTCATCTGTTGGTTACCTTTTTTCCTTATGTATGTCATTTTACCATTTTGTCCCTCTTGTGCCCAACCTAGCAATAAGGTTGTGAACTTCATAGTATGGCTAGGGTACATAAACTCCTCTCTCAATCCCGTCATATACACCATATTCAATTTAGATTTCCGTAGAGCCTTTGCTAAGATCTTAAGATGTCCAAATGCAGTTGCAGTTTAACTGTCTTAACATACTGTGAAGGTTTACATAGAGCTCTTGTTTTAATGACATTTAAGCCAGTACTAGACAAACGACTGGACTGAATCAGACATTTTGAAATACCGTTGTCTATTATGCATAAAAATATTTTGTCTTCAGACATTTTGCCATTAGTAAGGATTAGTAATTAAAGTATTGATTGAATGAGGGAATTAAAATATCAAACAGAACAATTACAGAGAAATTACAATATCAGTCATATCAAGAAAATGAGGAATTAAGATATCAAAGAGACCAAGAATAAGAGGAATTAATATATCAAATATATCAAGCAAATAGACAAAGTAAATTAGAATATCAAAAAGACCAAGAATACAGGGAATTAAAATATCAAACAGACAAAGACAGATCAAGAAAATGGGAAGTGTGATACAAAATATACCAAGAAAAAGAGGAATTAGAATATTAAGCAGACCAAGAAAATGGGAATTAAATATTCAGACCAAGAAAAAGAGGAATTGATATATTGAAGACCAAGAAAATGGGAAATTAAACTATCAAAGCAGACCAAGAAAAATAGGAATTAGACTATGAAACAGACCAACAAAATTGAGAATTGACATATCAAACAGACTAAGAAAAGGAGGAATTAGAATATCAAGTAGCTGAAAAAAAATATATATATAAAGCAGATCACATTTATTATGTGGCTTAAACTGGAAACCAAATTGTTATTTAAATGAAAATCTTCTGAAGCTGAATTACAAAAGTCAAAACGTTTTTTAAATCACATAAAACCACAAAAAATAAAGTGTTTTTTAAACTTTGTAGATCTACAAAGGTCGAAACGTTTTTTTAAATAACATAAAATCACAGAAGTTGAATTGTTTATAAGCTACATAAACCATAAAAGTCGAAGCGTGCTCTAAACCACATGCAATGAGTCAGTGAAGTGTATTTGAGCCATATAAGCCTAGAGAAGTGGAAATGTTCCTTAAATCACATAAACCAACGAAAAATCGAATCGTTCATTAAACTACATGAAGCCACAGAAGTTGCAGTACTTCTTAACCCAACGGACACCTCAATAGTTAAAGTGTGTTTAAACCAACCAACTCTTAATTGAAGGTCACAGAAATAGGTCTACTGGGGCTGTGAATCTGAAATGTATTTAGCAAGTTGGAGTGTTGCTTAAAACAAAACAGAAACTAAACAACAGAAGATTGAATTGTTTTAACTAACGACCTTAAACTAAATTATAAAATGCTGAAAGTGTTGCATAAACCAAAAGAATATCATCTAAAGCCACTGAAAAATAATGTTATTAAGCCAATAACTAATTGTCAAACCCCCTGAACTTATCAGATAAAACCACATAAAGGCATAGTTCAATTGAACCAAAATGCTGTCAAGCAGTCCCAAGCTAGACTGAAATATTCCTAAGTAAAACCAAGGCAAGGTTGAAATGTTCTTTGAACCAAAAATTTTGACCCAAGTGCATTAAACCAAAGAAAACAGCAGTGTCATTAATTCAGAAAATATAACCTAAGTACATTAAACCAAAGAAAGCTGTAGTGTCATTAATCCAGAGAATATGACCTAAGTGTAATAAATCAGAGAAGACTGAAGTGTCATTAAATCAGAAACTATGACCCAAGTGCATTAATCCAAAGTAGGTTGAAGTGACCTTAACCTAAAATGTCTGTGACCTAAGTACATTAAAACGAAGAAGACAGTTTTGTTATCAAACCAAAAATGTGTCTAGCCATGTTACCAAAGAAGGCTGAAGTGTTCTTAAAGTATAAACAGAGTATAAACATGATGTCTCATTGAAACAAAGAAGACTGAAGAGAGAGTTTGAAGTGTTCTTAAGCTAGAAGCTGTAGTGAAGCTTTGAATTGTT
>JAXCGZ010011496.1:17500-27500 GCA_037179515.1 Halocaridina rubra
GTCTAATACTCACATTACTTACTTCCGGGAAACTTTCACTTTGGTTAAAATTACGCAATTAAATACATGATCGATTATTAAAAGTGAGAAGAACCTAGAAGGGGAGCCGTTACATACCCGAGAAACACGACCGACATAGCCCATTCGGTTACGTCAGGTTAGGTAAGTAGGGTAGTTTGTTACTTACAGTAGTATGGTAAATTTGGGTGTTTAACCAATTGCGTGGCTCACTTGCAAATTGGCTGTCTGTCGGTTCCCTCGTGATTGTGTCGATCGGGTCTCTCGCGGTTGTGACAGCTCTCCCTCTGGTTCTTCTAAGTTTTAATAATCGACCATAAATTTATGTGCATGATTTATACCAAAGTAATAATTTTTCTGGAGTGAGTAAAGTGGGCCTTAGACACATATGTCAAATAAATACTATTTTATAGGGTATAATTACATGTTATGACAGTATGCATAAAACGAACCTCAACCCTTATTTTGTTATAGGTTTCAATATGTTTTGAATTATTTTGATATTTGTTATTCTCGAAAATCATAATTCTTTGTGTTAGGGGTGGCATTGGTAGGTGGCAGTTGGTACTTACCTAACCTAACCTAACTTAACTAAAATTTTAAGCCTTGCATACGTTAACAGGGCGAATATGGGTGTTCATACAACAGTGTGGCACATTTCAGGAAGTGTTAGTGACAGTGGTTGCTCAATTGGTCTATAAAAGTATGCACAAAGTGAATGTTAGCTAAGTTGGATGCATTACCATTAACAGTAAGAGACTTTCTTCTGTTGCTTGTAGTATGAATCTAATGAATAAGATCACTTCATTCCTATAAATGTTTTGGGAAAAATCAACGTTCAGTGACTACTATTGTTATTGGTTTCAAAAAGGTAGAAATTTGTCTCATAATATCAAATTTCCTTGAATAAGACGAGATTATAATTACATTATTTTAAAGGATATGGAGTAGGATTGCAGCTTAAATGGCCTTTAAATACTGTTGTTTTCATCATATGCAGTTGGAAAATATAAAAGAATAAAAAAAATTTAATCTCAACTGTACTGGCTTTGAATAGAATCTAAATTGTATTATGTACAGTTTTAGGAAGGATAGAAATGTAGGTATGATTTAAAGTATGCAAGAGGTTGGAGTAGGTTAAATGCAAGGTACATAGGTATTTTCATTATGAGGGTCTTGAACGTATTCGATTTTTGAATAACGTGGGGTAGGGGTTGTGAAACTAGTTTACTGCATATGATGAGGAATCACGTTATTCAGAGACTGTATTGTAGCAAAACTCCCTTATGCCATAATGTACGGGTGCTTATCAGTGTTCTATAAGCTAATCTTACCCAACCTCAATTCCTAGCTATACAATACATTCTGTTATTCTGTTGTAGAAAAATGTTCAAGCAAAGTTATTAGAATAATATCAGAATGATCTGGGGAACTGTGAAATTTAAATTATTATGAAAATCATAGAAAAATCACTACTGTACAGCTGGTAAATATGTTAGATTATCAGTCAGCAAATAACTTACAAAATAGAAAAATACTTCTATTTTTTTTGGAAAAAAGAATTCTTCAACAGTATTCTTTACTTATTGTATGAGGTGACTAAAAGGGATAGTGAAAGGAACTATCAGTCCCTCCCTATCTTCCCTGCCACATAAAAGCTGCTAAAAGAGTCTCCTCAGGTTCTTCATTGGTAGTTAAGGCTAATTTACCAACAGTTGCAGTTTGCTTTGCCAATTAACTATTTTTAATAATTTTTACAGATATCATCAGTAACTTCTACATGACCCTTTTACATCAAGAATGTGTGCTTACGTCAGATACAGATACATCGTCTTCAGTGTTGTAATATAAACAGCATTGAATAATGGTATGCAATGCTGAAATGGACAGTGGTGAGAATTGAATCAATAAGATTTAGTTAATAGCCTAACTGAAAGTGACTCAAAACTACTTTATGTTAGTAACCATTTATGCTATAACCTTAAGCTACCTAAAATGATACTTTATAAGTTTGAGATGAAAGCTATTTATTAGATGTGTAAGTGGCTGTTATTTATAATTTGAACTTTTAAAGATACTGTTCCACTGTTGACTTTGTACATATATGCATTCACTCATCCGCTTGAGTCAGTCGGAGCTAGTACATTAAGGATACTACCCTCTCTGTCCCCAAGTTACAGCATAGAGATGGTGTATAAATCACCATAAGGAAATAGCCTCGGATCCAGTAGTTGTGAGCTGAGTGCTCGCACTGTTACTTAACTCTGACAACTTGTAATGAGTCCTTTCTACCTGTCGTGGCATCATATAGCGTACCTCTTCCGAGGTGGCTGTATAATACTCTGTGTCCTGTTGATTTTTTATGCCTTGCTAAGTTTGTCTACATATTAATTTAAAGTACAATTCAGAGTCAAGCTTAGGTAATTTATTTCTTATTTATATTTGTATGAACCTTTTAACTTACTATGTAGATTGTGTAAATGTATAATATGATTTGACCTGCATACTGAAGTTCCATATAAATTTCTAAATAAATAGAAGATTGATGTTTGAATGTGAAATAACATGCAGCTTACCAAATACTTGATTTTGATCATTTTTTCAGGTGGAGACAACTGGATATTAAATTCATCTTCCATCTGCCTTGAGTGTATATCATCAGTAGTAAGACACCCGTTTGTATTGGGATTTGATTAAACTTTAATAAGAAAACCTCGTAAAATACTGTTAGATGTAATCGTAAATAGACATCGTTCCTTTTTCATGTACTGTATTGCTCATCTTTGCTTTTTTACAGAATAGCTGTAAAAATATGCAGATATCTCTGGAAATATTTCTTGGACTATTTGAACTTTCACTTTGTGTGACAGCAATACCGCTGCCTGCAACAGAACATTAAGGTCATCAACTGTAATATGTCGAAGCAGTAACTGTTGTTTTTTAAGTTATTATAAATGTCTCAGATATTCAAGGAACTTTATGTCATGAAGATCATTTGAGCAAGAATTGTCTGTGTTCTTTTCAAGAGAAGTCTTTATCACTTTGTTATATGTTTTATGTTCATTATCTTGTTTCACTTTGAATCTGTTGTCGCTAGTTATATTTGATAGGCGAGAGTAAGAGTTGCCATTTTATGCATCAAGGTAGACCCCATTATGAGTATGGAAACAGACTGGTCAGGGCTGAGGCTTTGAGGCTGGATGCCCTTCCTAATGACTTGTGATGGACTTGAACATGCATCTTACTTACTGAGTCAGTTGAGATGTTCTGTATGTCACAATAGGCCCCATTCTTATGGGGGTAGGCTCAGATATGTTGGCACGGGTAGATATGTTAAATTATTTACGACTTAAGAAGTATTCAATCAAGATTTATGATGTATGTCTGCCTGGTTATATATTTTTCTATGTACATTTACATGTAATTTACGCGATATGAACATGAACGGGTGATTAACGAGTTATATAGATGAGATATGTGTGGATCATGGTGGATGCGTGATTCTTTGCTCGGTCACCCGTACTTTCTCTAGGACATGTGCCTGGGTCACACCTAGGTGGTGCTGGGTTTTACTCCCAGAGATGTTATATATTTATAGTTTATCTTCATCTGAATCTCATTGGGATAATAATTATCAGAAATTACTGACCACAAATATGGATTTTTTCTTTGCTCATTGCAGGAATTATAGAGGAATTGATTCATGTTAAAAACATTGCAGTATTTATATTTTAATATGAGTGAACAGATAGATATTCAAAATATGATCGAAAGCTTTAGAAAAATTATAGTATTTTTCTAGTATTAAACTTTGTAGTTTGTTATATATATATTTTGCATTTAAGTTCTTTGGATAGTATTATTACCTGAATTTAATTGTTTAATTGATTATAGTTGAGTCTTCTCATTATTGTGTACCTCTCTTATTGTAAATTCATTAAGTATGATCAGCAGTTATTTTCTTTTACGTTTGTGTATCTGTTCTCTTCATGAACGCATCTAATGTAAACTCTGAAGCTCATTTATTGGTTGATTAAAAGACAAGTGAGTGTTCAGTTAGGCACAGAATGTGACACAAAACGTTCAGGAAATTTTCTTACTCTTCTATGTCAGTAGTTGAGAAGATATTTCTCTGGTTCTTACCTTGCAATTTTAGATAAAATTACTATACTGTATATTAAGTATAGAAATATAATGTTATCAGTTAACATTAAATTTAACTTGAAATTTATTTCTTGTATATTGCAATATGGTAATATCTATTATTAACTCCTTAAGTCAGACGTTGTAATCATTGTTTTAGAGTGTTTGACTTCACTTTACTCGTGGTTCTGATTTAACTCTGATTTTGTATTTTAACATTTTATGCAAGTACTTTTGTTAGCTTTAGCATTCTCAGGATACAAAAAGCAACATACTTTTTATGACTGTAAAAATTGTTTTAATGTATAAGAGCTTTGCCCCATTACCCTGCAGTTGACCATAGCAGGGTGGTGGTTGGGAGGAATTTTGGCAACCATTTATCCCCAAGGAACAAAGAGGAGTGATCAAGTTATTTTAGCTTCTGGTAAATGGGTGCTTTGACTCTGCCACTCCTTTACCAACAAAATACTCCAGAAGTTATATTGATGTTATTTCTGGACTTATAAAGACAATAGTTGAAAGGGAAGTCATGGTCTTGAGTCTTAATTTTTTATATATCTCTTTACCTCACAGTGTGGTATTGAGTACAAAGTTGAGATCTGACGGGCTTAAAATAATATTTAGGAATTGTGCCGGGAATGCTGAACACTCCCTCTTGTAATTGCATTATGTTTTTTATGCAGTTTTATTTTTTATTGATATGACTAATAACACCGGAGTAGAGTTACCCACCAACAAAGGTCTGATTCATTGTAAACCCATAGCCACGTCTCTGGGTGGCCCGTGGGTGAGGAGCAGCAGAATAGCAGCTGTTGAAATTGGTGTTCTCTCCCTCCACAGAGTCAAAGTCTTGCTTTTAGGGCAAAGAGAGAATCCACTCAGTCCTCTCTCTCATTCAGGATTGAGGGCAGAATTGAAAGTAGACATTTCTGCCCTAAGTACTGATGTGTGTAATTTAAATTATAATCTATATTCATTGTATGTAAAAACTTTGAGAACATTATTTCTTTAGTCATAGATGCACAATGTAGGTACATGACAAAAAGAAGAGTATATTCTCCAAAGACACTAAAAAATAGAGTTAAAATGAGCATTATTTAATGTGTTTACAAGTGAAATTCTGTAAAAATAGTCTTATATGAAAATATAGCTCATGTCATATGAACAAATAATGATGAGTATTGAATGTGATGCAATGTTTCTTAACTTTGTATTTTATGGAAATTTTCTGTATATGTGTGTATGGATGCCAAGAGTTGCATGATTCTTGTTACTTGTTGGATTACTTGGTGATAATCATGATCTCTAGGATTTTTATTTTGTTTTTTTGAGGATGGGAGAGAATTGAAAATATGGAGATTCAAGAAACACGGAATTTGTATTAATAAATGATTTTATTTTAGATTTCATACCACTTTTGATATTGTTAGGGAAATATTATGGTCACAGGCTTTATTGCCTGTGCAGTGTTTGTGTAATTTCATGTAAAAATGAGTGGAAGGAACCGATTAGCAAGTGTTGTTGATCAACTTACAGATTTCAGCCACCTCCTATGGGCTTTATTAAGTTTTCCATAATAATTTTTATGTTTGATGCGAGAGTTCTTCATGGGGAGACCGGTATATTGCTAAATCTGCCAACTGTGTTATATACTTATTCCTCTCTAGTTTTGTTATGCATGGATGGGAAGGAAAACTATGACCTGACTTGGAGTATGATCATGCCATTTGACACTTGTGACCTATATTGGTCTTTTCTGACATGAGAATATGACAACTGCATATTGTTTCCCTTTAGTGTTTATATAGATTCAGGTGATATATTTTGATAAATTTTTATATGAATTTAATATCGTTTAAAGCATTTGACTGAGAGGTAACTGAACTTCTGATGTATTATTTAGTGTATATATCAGATAAACTGTATAATACATTCTGGCTGGGCAGAACAGGTCACACAGATGAATGTTTCTGTTGAGTAGCCTTGATCTATGATAGCGTCATTTTGTCTTGTGTATAGGCGCAATGTTCAGTCTGTTTAGGTTTTCCTTTGATGAATGTCGTTTGTTTTCTTGTTGTGGCTATATCATATTCTTATTTCTGACTGGGAGCTGGCTTTCATAAATACTTACATTTATGTGAGATTTGACACTGTTATATTCTCAGGCATTAGTTTTCTCCAAGGCTGTGATGAAGTTGTTACCCTTAGTTGCATTGGTGTGCACAGATGTTGACTGGTTATTTTTTTTGTAACAAATAAATAGACTGATCTAATGTATTCAGATAAAATTTCGAGTTTCCAGAGTATTATCGCAAAAGTATAAATAGACTCATTTGAATAGTATTTGTGCTTTCAGTACCTTTTTGTTTAATTGTTGGTTGTCTTTTTCTATGCAGTAATGTAGTGTTGTAAAAAGTTGTATGAAAGCTGACTCCAATGTTATTGGAGGATATTTTTGAAAGTCATAGGCTTAGAAGAACTGTTATTATATTAGTAGTCAAAAATTTACCTCGATATTTAAAGTTGAAAACAGCATTAATTGCAAACTAGTTATTTCTATAAGCAAACAGTATGGCAACTTTCTCTGTATTCTAGATATTTGCAGCTTATATAAGCAAAAGCATATTCACATTTACTTAAAAAAGTAGGCATATCTTTGTGGAATGTCACCAATTGCTTATACAAAAGAAAATATTTACTTCAGAGGAATATTGTATTAATTGAATGGTATGTTTATACATACCATTCAATTAAGACAATATTCCTCTGAAGTAAATATTTTCTTTTGTATAAGCAATTGGTGACATTCCACAAAAATATGCCTACTTTTTTAAGTAAATGTGAATATGCCTTTGCTTATATAAGCTGCAAATATATAGAATACAGAGAAAGTTAACATACTTTTTGCTTATAGAAATAACTAGTTTGCAATTAATGCTGTTTTCAACTTTAAATATCGAGGTAAATTTTTGACTACTAATCATTGTACTGGTATAATTCTTTTAAGTACTCAGTTCTTGATGCTACTAATCTAGGTATTATGTAAAGAATTTTTACATTTTAAGGTCTTAGTACTCATTAAGTATATGATTATTATAAGGTTTTAGTACCATTTAGTACGTAATAATTATTATATTTTTAGTACATAGCACTCCCTGTAGCTGTTATTTGTTCATGCATCTCATTTCGCATAGAAAACATGCATGTGGATCTCTCACAGATTCTCTGTCTTCTATTGTTTCATGATTGATAAAGGGGGATATAAAATAAGCTGAGAAAATGTTTTATTTTAGTGTTTTGAGAGTGATATTTATTGCTGTCTTGAGAGGCGTATCCTGTGTACAAAGTGATCTCTAAGAAGAGGTTATGACTGTAAGCTTTAAAGTTTTGTTAAAAAAACATGACAAGAGAACAAACTTTAGGGTCTTATAATCGGTGTGTACATTATTATGAAATGTTAAAATGTAGGAAAAGAGATAACCTGGCAGTATAGAAAAAAATAATGAATGGGTGTCTCAATGTATACTATTTACTCTTCTTGTATCTGTCCCATAATGAACAGAAACAAAGCCAAAAATTTATATTTGGATTGCTAAATTATATATGGAAATGATAAAGAAAGTCTTTGGTTTGTGATCTTAAAATATAAGGTTGTCTCGATACTGCTCTCACTTAACTTTTTCCATCAGAGGGTATACTGTCATTAGGACTAGAATGCAATATAAGATAAAAATAACACTTCTAGAAAACCAGCAAACTCTACTGTAATTCTAACTTGATGTTTGCCTTGTAATGAAGAGAAATGTTTTTAAAAGCTGAATTCTTGAATGCAACTAAAAAATACTGTGCTTCAACTTATACAAAACAGAACCGAATTATGATGAATTCTAACAGATAAGAAATAAACATACAAGTTTCAGAAAAAAAAATACTAAGAAGACATGAGAAATGACCAACTATTTATAAGACTCTACTGATGTGTAATACTGCCAGGATATTCTATTCAATAAAAAATGAGCATGGTTAAGGTGGGGTTCGGAGGTAAACATAATGCAAATATTGTCATAATTGGTTAGGTAAAGGTGAGGTTAGTTTACACCCAGTTAGGAAACGAGTTGATATTAATGAAAATATAAAGCAGTTAATGGATAAGGTTCTTAATACTTTCAGAATTTCCCTTTTGCATACAACAGCACTTTATAGGCATTGCTGGATTGTCATGTGTTGTAGATTCAAACTCTGGTCCTGGTCAGACTGTTAAGAATTTCCCCTCAAAAGTGTTTTCCGTCAGGCTTTTTGTGTCTTTCATTGTATAACATCACTGTCTTACAGAACCTCTCCCTCAAGTCTAAAACAGGCAATATATTTAACGTTACAGTCTTATCGTCACCTAATGTAAATATAATTGAGGTACTTAAAATATAAAAGTAATTCTGATGTTTTATCTAGTTTTTAGATGATAATCTTTTCAAAATCACTCAATATTCCCCAGATTCTAAGCCAATATAACATTTAATAACTATGCAAAATAATTATAAAAACATAAAATCTCACTTAAAAATGAATATCCGCCATTTTGAATTTCTTTGTGAACATGGTTCCTCTGGAATATAAACATCACCTCTTGTAATCTTATCCCCCTCTCATTCAGGGTCTTTTGTTGTCCTGGTTCCATTGGCATGTTTAGGGGGGATAACTGGGAATAGCAAAACAAAACATGTAAAAATAACAAGCTTAATATGGCTAAAGTGTGTCTGTTATGAAAAGAGCCAATTAGAACCTTCCACCAGAGAAGATGAACTCACACTACCATGTCATATAATCAACTGATTTGCCTTTTGTTTATCAGAGTAGGGTGACAGATAATTGAAAAAAAGGCTCATTAGCTGAAGCATTTGAAATATTTACATTCATATTTTCCACCATATCAATGGTTAATAAGCAATGTATTTATATTTTTAGCTAGAGCGTTTGAGATCTTCTGGTGCAATATTTGTACTGACATAAAAAAAAAACTAGATCAAGATTTTCCTTGGTACCTGTGTACTTTTTTGATGATATTAATTTACAGTAAGCACCCTGACAGGGGTTAAAATTCAATTTAGTAAAGGCAATCTGGTTGTACTCAAATGGCGGCCAATTCATATTGGATATGATGACGAATTTATTTCAGTCATTACACGTGTTATTG
Organism: Halocaridina rubra; assembly: GCA_037179515.1. NCBI lineage: Eukaryota > Metazoa > Arthropoda > Malacostraca > Decapoda > Atyidae > Halocaridina > Halocaridina rubra. Next base: position 26,853 of record JAXCGZ010011496.1, read on the forward strand.
GTGGCCATAATTATTTCTGGCTAAAATTATGGTCTTAATCCACAGATATATAAACAACTATGTAAAATATAACAAAGATTTATATCTAACATAACAAATATATAAAGTATCATATCCCAGCATATTCCAACATTACTGTTAGCTTTTAATCCTTTTCAGTGTATGTCAGTCTCATATATATGAATGGTATAATCATGGCTGCAGCTTTACAGAACCACGTGATATATCTGCTTGTAGAAACGAGTTCTTTCACTACTGTTCCGGTTTTACGTCACGGACTCCCTTTTCTACCAAGGGCTAGGATGGTTGACTTCTTGCGAAGGACTTGTTTTGCCAGATATAATCGTTACCCTGAGTGCATGCCCTTGCTAACCTCAGACCGTGACGGGGCGCGAACCCTCGACCTGAGGCCTCAGAGTCGCGGACGCTACCGCTTGAGCCACGGTGACTACAGTTCTTTCACCACTGTTAAATCTTATAAATATGCAAAGCATTATTACCAAATGTAAGCAAATTCTTGTTTAAAAATTACAATAAAAAAATACTTCTAGGCACATTATTCAGAGAAAAACTTCCTGAAGAAAAAGTAACAGATCGAATTTAGTAATAACCAAACACAGGAACCTCTAAAAAACCCACTAACACTCT
>JAXCGZ010011496.1:35000-37500 GCA_037179515.1 Halocaridina rubra
TCGAGGGAAGGAAAGCCGAGACCAACAAAAGTAACCTTTGAGAGAGGGGAAACATGTAGGGAAATATTGTTGAGAAAAAAAAGTCTAAAAGACCTTCAAGAATGCAAAGAAGTGTTCATTAGACGATACAGAACACAGGAAGAGATGGGAAAGATCAAAAACTTGTTGCAAGAGGCAAGAAGGTTAAATGATGAAAGAAATGAAGAAGAGAAGAAAAATTTTCGTTACAGAATACTTCCAGACAAAGGGGAGATAAAGAAGATAATGACAGAAGATCAGGGGATGGGGCCTCATTAAGATTGTTATACACAAATGCTGATGGATTAGCTGGTAAGGCAGTAGAATTAAAAGATAGGATTCACAACAGTAAGGCAGATATAGTAGCAATTACAGAGACTAAGTTGAGTGAGGACATAAACAGTGTCACAGTTTTTCCTAAGGGCTCTAGAATACTAAGGGTCGAAAGATCTGAGAGGACTGGTGGAGGGATAGCACTGCTCATAAGTGAGAGGATTCAAGTTGAAGAAATAAACTTGGCTATAGAAAGTGAGTTCAGGGAATTTCTTGTTGCTCGCATAAATACTGGGTCAGAGAGCATTATAATAACTGTTGTATACAACCCACCAAGGAACCAAAATAGGCTTGAAATTTATGAGGAAAGTCATATAGGTACTATTGAAGTCATAAACTCAGTTGTTAACATGGCACGGGAGAAAAAATGTGGATTTTGATTATGGGAGACTTTAATCATAAAGAGATAGATTGGATAAATCTTGACCCACACAGTGGTGAGGACTCATTTGGGGCAAGATTCCTAGATTGCGTACAAGGGAATTTCCTACACCAACATGTAATGGAACCAACAAGAGCCAGGGGTGGGGATGAGCCATCACTACTTGATCTAGTGTTCACAGATAATGTGTTGGATATTGAAAATATTGAGTATGAACCACCAATTGGAAAGAGTGACCACTGTGTGTTGTTGATGGAGTATATCATTGAAGACATTCTTCCTGAGAGTAGAGGCACTGAGGACATGAGGAGGAACTATCCGAAAGGAGATTACATCAAAATGAATGAGCTTTTTGCAGTTATTGACTGGAGAACCTTATTTTACAACAAATCTGTACAAGAAATGTATGACATCTTTTGTGAGAAATATGGGAAGATAGTAGATTGCTGCATACCTGTCACCAAAGTAGGTGTAATTCATGCCAGAGAGAAATGGTTCGATAATGGGTGTAAAAGAGCTAAGGAGTGGAGAGACAAATGCTGGAAAAGGTATAGGAGGAGAAAAAACATAAATGCCTGGCAAACCTACAAAAGAGCAAGAAATGACTACCTAAGTAAAAGGAGAGAGGCAGAGAGAGATTATGAGAGGGACATCACCAGGAAGGCTAAAGAAAATCCCAAGCTTTTCCACAGCTTTATCAGAGGAAAACTGAAGGTAAAAGAACAGGTTTTAAGGCTAAAGAGAGCGGATAGAAGTATCACTGAGACGGACGAAGAGATCTGCAAAGAATTGAACAAGGAGTTTCAGTCAGTATTTACAGTAGAAAATACCCCACCCCCTCAGATTGCAGTGATAGAAGCTCAAGGGCCGGTATTAGAGAACATCAACCTTACAGCCACAGAGGTATGCAAAGCGCTGATGGATTTAGATGTTCATAAAGCTACAGGTCCTGATGACATATCCACTCATGTGCTTAAAAAATGCGCAAACACAATATCAGTGGCACTAAGTATCATATTTAAGGAGTCACTGGAGTCGGGGGAGATTCCAAGATGCTGGAAACAAGCAAATGTGATACCTATCTTCAAAAAGGGAAGGAGGGATACGGCTCTGAACTATAGACCAGTTTCCTTGACCAGCATAGTTTGCAAACTTATGGAGAAACTACTAAGGAAACATATCTCTCTTCACTTGGAATCCTTCAACTTTTTGTCAGTGAGGCAACATGGCTTCAGAGAAGGTAGATCAACAGTAACAAACTTATTAGAATTTTATGATGAGGTAAGCCAAATCTTACAGGAAAGAGAGGGCTGGGCAGATTGCATATTCCTAGACTTCCAGAAAGCGTTTGACACTGTTCCACATGGGAGACTTATTAGGAAGCTGCAATCAATGGCTAGAATAGGTGGAAATGTCTTGGAATGGATAAAAACTTACTTAGAAGGAAGGGAACAGAGGGTTAGAGTAAGACACTCAGTGTCTGAATGGAGAAGAGTTAGTAGTGGAGTTCCACAGGGTTCAGTTTTAGGGCCACTTTTGTTCCTTGTATATGTAAATGACCTACCAGAGTCTGTAAATTCATTCATGAATATGTTTGCAGATGATGCAAAGATTGTGAAGAAAGTAAAAAACGAGAACAATGGTAGAGAACTTCAGGAGGATCTAAATAATCTGCATGAGTGGTCAGAAAAGTGGCTAATGAAATTCAATACCTCAAAATGTAAGGTAATGAGAATGGGTACAAGTGCAAGAAGGCCCAATCTTGAC